>JAWWMP010000077.1:323088-360251 GCA_035047865.1 Dendrocincla tyrannina | reverse complement strand
CCTGCCCCTCCTCTGCCCCTCCCCAGGGAGTTGTCCCTGCAATGAGGTCTCCCCTCAGTGTCCTCTTCTCCAGCTGAACACCCCAAGTGCCCTCAGTGTCCTCACACCCTTCCCCTCCAGGCCCTTCCCCATCTCCATTGTCCTCCTTTGGACACTCTAAGAGCTCAATATCTCCCTCACCTGTGTGCTCATACCCGTGTGCCTCTGCCTGGCACTTCACCAGGACCTGCCGGGTGCTTTGGGGCCTGGGAATCACCACAGGTGTCTTGGGGCTCACGACTGTGCTCAGTTGGGATGGAGAACATGGAAAGCTGTGACCCAAGCAGTGTCCCCCCCTTCTCCTCCTCCTCCCTCAGCACCCAGCTGGCAATGGAGCTGCCAGCAGAGCTGCTGCCCCAGCGCCCTGGGCTGGGTGTTCCTGCCCCTGCTGCAGACCATAAATTACCCACGGCCACTTTTAACACCTCGCTGCACTTATGCCCAAAAGCTTCCAGCCCCAGTGGCTCTGGAAGTGGTGAGAGCCTCTGCCTGGCCAAGTAGGTGCTGAGAATAAGGAAGTACCCCCCTGGGTGAGAGGAATTTTAGAAGCTGTGAGGAGAGGCTGCAGGGTGGGGAGGGCGGTGTGAAGGCAGCTCTGAGCACCCACTGACACCCCCGGGCACGTGGCTTCAAGGACAGGAGCTCTCCCTGCAAACAGATCCCTGGCAGAGCTTGTGCCAAACACAACTGCTACAGCACAGCCCTTTGTGCTGTGCCTTTTGGTTAGGAATATTCTGCTGGGCCAGGAATCTCCAGGCTTTTTTTTGCTGAGGAGGTGGGAAACACAGAACTGCTGCATGGTTTAGCTTGAGAAATGAGCATTCCTGAGGCAACTACTAGAAAAATCTTTCCCTGGACTTTAGGACGACAGTCCACAGTCCCTTTCAGAGCTACAGAGAGTGGGCAGAGGCTCTCAGTCATTTCTTAACATTTGGTGAGGTGCACTGAGTAATTTGGTTGTGAATCAGAGATTTCTCAGTGCCACCATTCAGAAAGGAAATCCATCATGGGAACACTGGTCAGGAAGTATAACCAATAAAAGGCTCTTCATGCTCCTAAGTGAGTGTTTCCTCACACTCCAGTATCCCCAGGGGGGAAGAATTGCCTCTCCTTGGCTCATCTGGATGAAGTGGGAGAAGGGGACAGGGGGTGGGCACTGAGAGCAGTGTCCTGCCAACAGCTCTGCCAGCTGCAGTGCCTGGCTGTTTGTACTGATTCCCCGTGGGCACAAGGGGTAACCCATGAGTTCCCAGCACTCACATTCCAAAGGGAATGACCTGACCCAGCAGAGCAGCTACTCCAGCCAGTGGCAGAATTCCCCTCCCTTTCACACTGGTCATTGCTCCCTGTGTATGGTACGCTGCAGGAAGGTGAGCTGGCCAAGGGCACTTTGGGCTGAATATTAGGAAAAATTTCTTCCCTGAAAGGTTGTCAGGCACTGGCACAGTTGCCCAGGGCAGTGACACAGACACCATCCCTGGAAGTGTCCAAAAAATGTGCAGAGGTGGCGCCTGGGGACATGGGTTCATGGTGGCTTTTGCAGTGTTGGGTTAATGGTTGAAATCAATGACCTTGGAGGTCTTTTCAGCATAAGTGATTCTGTGATTCCCTGGCTCATGGTCAGGGCTGCTGGGTGGTAGCACAGGACCTTCAGCTTGACCACTGCCAGTCCTGAGATGTCACTGAGAAGTCACCTCTGCTCCAGGCTTTTTGTCTCCACTGACATAGCCACAAGGCACTCTCCAGGTCACCTGCTTACAGTGGTGTAGGACAGGATAAACTCATGTTAAAGCCAAGGATTGGCCCTGCAGAGGGAGCTGGGAAGTTGTGACCCCGTCACAGCCTCCCAGAAGATCACTGAAGGTCTCTGTTACTCTGCCCTACAGTCTGTGTGGGAAATGGCTCCCCTGAACCATCAATTACAGCACACAATTAGCTCCACTGAGCCAGTGTCACAGCACAGTCCTGGCAAATGGCCCTTCCTCCCACTTTTCCCTCATTAGGCTGCTCCCTACCCTTGCTTGGTCTTTAATTAGCTTGTCATCAGCAGCTTGGCCTGGGTTGAACACCCCGCATTGTCCCAAATGAAACCATATAAGACAGATGGGACACCAAATGCAGCAGGAGCGGAGGGTGAGAAGACATGCAAACAATCAATATGTGTCTGACTCCAGGCACAGCCTTGCCAGGGGCAGTAGTAAAATTTCAGCTGGTGTGGGCAAACTGGGGGTGTTCAAACTGTAGGTTGGCTGAGACCAAACAACCTCATTTTAGCAAACCCAACGCAGGCCCAGCAGCAGGGAGAGGCAAAACCCAGCAAAACCAGTAGCCTTGAGGAATAAGGCTGTTTATTGTGCCATTGAGGGGCCCAGCCATGCTCAACCATTTGGCTTGGAGCAGTTTCACAAGGAAGCGTCACCACACGCCTGGCTCCCTTGTTTGCCCTCATTCAGAAGCCAACATTTGGCCTCAAATCACCTTTTCCCTGCATTCTGAAGGGCTGTGTTCCCTGTGTGCCACCCACGGAGCTCAGCAGATGCTCCATGGAGCCACTGCAAAGCACTGAGCCAACACACGGAAGGAGGGAGGGCAGCCCATCAAACTGACACCTGTTGTCAAGCAGAAGCCAAGGCTTGTGTTAGCCTGCTGCAAATGTTTTCCCTTCGACCCTGGTGACCTTTTCCATCACACTTCGTGAGGCAGACTGCTCCCATTAAGTGCCACTTGATCCTCTGCTAATGCAGCAGTTATGAAAGGCCCACAACACTTGTCACTAGGATAAACACCTTTGCAGTGGGAGAAGGCTGTGGGGAAGGGGCACAGACTTGTCCTCCCCTCGGCTCCCTCGCCTCACTTTCCTGTTTGCCGTGGCCACTGTGACAGCCTCTGGTCTGGAGCAGGAAAGCTGAGCCTGGCTGAAGCACTGATCTCTGTCTTTGCTGCCTGGCAGACCCAGCTCAGCCAGTGCCTGAACCAGCACACAGGCAGGGGCTGGTTTTGTGGTCAGAGAAATGTCCCACTGCAAGGGAGAGGTTCACTGGGTGTGATCCCCTCAACACTGTGGGCTCAACCAGGTGGGATGAAGACAGGTCCTGCTGCAGCCACTGCAGCCTTGTTGTGCTTGGGAAAACAGGTCGCAGGCTGTGCCAGTAGTGGTTCGTGCTGGGAATCAGGAGGAATTTCTTCACTGAAAGGGTGGTCAGGCACTGGAAGGGGCTGCCCAAGGAGGTTTGGAGTCCCCATGCCCGGAGGTGTCCAAGGATCGACTGGATATGGCATCTGGGTGACAAGGTGGGCATTGGGCACAGGGTGGATTCGATGACCTTGGAGGTCTTTTCCAACCTAACTGATTCTGCGATTCAGTCTCAGGTGAGGTTTGAACCCACCCTCCCCACTGGAGCACCCCTTGGCACTACCCTCAGTCTTCAGAGGTGTGACTTGGTGTTTGGCTGGCACCTGACCAGGGTCACCAAGAGTCTGGCACTGCAGGACTTGCCCAAGGGAAAAGAAGAGCTCTGGGGTCAGGGCAGCCTCTCCTCCAGGAAGGTGCAGAACCATGGCCACCACACTGGGGGCTGGGAGAGGTGACATCCTGGAGGACATGGGGCCCTGCTCTGGTCTGGTGCCACGTGTCTCTGGCCTCTTCAGAGCACAAACAAGCTGCCATGAATGTCCCGCCAGGTGGCCCGTTCCAGCTCCTCTGGTATCGCTCACACGAGTGACCAGCACCAGGTATTTCAGCAGCCCTTTGAGGAGGGGGAATAAATTCATTTCTCTGCCCCAGAACAGGACTGGACACACATGGTATCTGGCTTCTCAGCCCTGTGGAGAGACCTAAGGACCACCAAAAAGGGAGTGACTTTGGAAGAAATGGCACACATGGGCAAATTCTAGTGAATTAAAATGTTCTCAGCATCTGCACTGAAACATTTGCCTAAGGAGAAGAAAAAGCAAAGAAATGAAGGACCTTTCTTTTCCAGCAGCTCTGATGCTCCAGCCCTGGCTCTCTCAACTGTGTCAGAGGCTTCCTGGGTCTCAGGGAGCAAGAGAACCTTCAGCCAGCAGGAGGACCAGGCTTTCAGCAGCTGTGACAGTGGCAGTGGCAGCACCATCTGAGGCCACTTTGGGCCCTCCCCTGGGGGGTGAGTGGTCAGGGTAGGTGTGCCTGTTGTACCACCCTGCCTGCCCTGAGTGGTGTGAGATTGCTCTTGGGCAAACAGGAGGTGAGTCTGCAGAGACACCTAAGTATTATCTGCCTTGGGTTTGAAATAAATCCCTTCTGCACCAGCACCTACAGAGGGGTGCTCCTCTAGCCAGTGGTCTCCATGCAATGCCTTGAGTCATGTCTATGAGACTTCTGAAGTCTCCAATCCAAGCCCAAACTCTCCTAGAGCTGTACCTGCTCAGGTGTTTTGGGGAAGAAGCAGAAAAAATGGCAGTGGTTTTTAGGATCACCACTGTGAGCACAATGGTGGGCCCTGCCCTGGGACAGCCTGCAGAGCTGGCCACTGATCCTATGGGCCATGTGGCCATCCTGACTACCTGTCATGAGCATTCCCCACCAAAGAAAGAGTCATCAGTGCTGGGAAGGGGCTGTGAAATCTGTCCATCACAGCAGGATCAACTCTGAGGAGAAATTTCCCTGTTTCTGTGGAACTTGAGGCAGAAGAACTATAGAGATCTGAGGGGGAATCCCAGCACAGCCAGGGCCCTCATGCAAGACTTTGGGGAACAAACACCTGCAAAGTTCCTGCTGAGCAACTGCAGGGCCCCAGCAGCAGCTTTCTGTAGATAAGGCAAAAAAAGGAATGGGGGCAATCATGGAAATACTCTCCACTGCCTTTAAATCACCAGGGAGAGCATTCTGCCCATCTGACCTGAAGCTGAGTGGCTTCCCCTCAGCTTGCCCTGAGCACGGAAAAGACAAAACCACTGCTCTGGGAGATCAGGCTGGTGGAGGATAAAGACAGTGATGTTATCTCAGCCCCTGGGAGAAATGTCCTGGGGATGACTGCCATCCAGGTGGTGATAAGTGGGCATAATTTATTCAGGTAGAAATCCTTCTTCCCACTCTAACAACGCTTTGTTTGCTTTGCCCTGAATAACAAGCCCACTCGTGCCCTGGAAATGGTGGCTCAGAACACGTGTGCAGAGTTCCTAACCCTGGGCAATGACAAGAAGTTTCATCAGCTCAGATAAATACCCCTGCCTCACCAGAGACAGGCCCTCGTGCTTCAAATGTCTCACCTCCCCTACCTGCCAACATTTGAACTCCAGAAATAGGCCAGCAGGGAGGGCAAGCGGGGTGTGCAGTGCCACCCACGGGATACCTGTGAGGCCAGGCAGGCGCCTGGAGGGAGCCCAGGCTGAGGGAACAGCCCAGCACCAGCAGGAGAGGCTGGGCAGTGCTGGGGCACTGAGCCATGCAGAGCTCCCTCTGGAGCAGATGGCTCTGGGGGTTTCTCCAGCTCTGCCACCACCCCTGGACTGCTCCAATGCTCCAGTGGACACTCTACATTCTGCAGCACCTTCAGAAGATGCTGGGGACGCTCAGTATAGCACTTACTGATGTTGGTGTCAGCCTTCCCATCACTGCCAGTGTGTTCCAAAGCAGGATGCCACCACCCACCTACCAGCACTTCCCAGTTACCTACCAGTATCCTCCAGTGCTGTACCAGACTCCTGCTGGCCCTTCTCCCTTCTCAAAGGCTGCTCTCAGAGGTCTGTGACTCCCAGCAGTGCAGGTCACCCATGTTTCCATGGAAGGGGCACAGGTACATCCCCCCACAGATGTTCTTCACTACCACAGCCATGGGCTGAGCCTTCCTCACGTTACACACCCCTCTGCCACTGAGCCCAAAATAACAATGGAGAGAAAGAGGCATTTTGGCTCACTCCCACTGCTCATGGCACCATTTGTTCTGCAGAGCCAGAAATCAGGAACCATCCAGCACGGCCCTGGTGATGTGGAAGCACCCAGGGGTGGTGGGTCTCATCTCCTGCCAGAAGGTACCACTTGGAATCTACTCGTGAAATAATCCTGCCCAAGCAGAAAGCCACCAGAGCAGAAATGCAGAGCAGCTGCATGTCCAGGCCCTCCTTTGTCTTCCCCTCCAAGGAAAAAGCTCTTCGAGGAGTGATTCTGTGATATAAATATCTCCAAGGTGGGCGTCAGAGGATGGTGCCAGACTCCTTTCAGTGGTGCCCTGTGAGAGGACGAGGAGCAATGGCCATAATCTAAAACACAAGAGGTTTCAACTCAACACGAGGAAGAACTTCTCTTCATAGAGGTGGCAGAGCCCTGGAACATCTACACAGGCAGGGTGTGGATTCTCCCTCTCTGGAGACATTCCCAACCCACCTGGACATGTCCCTGTGTCACCTGCTCCAGGTGACCCTGCAATGGCAGGGGGCTGGACTGGGTGATCTCCAGAGGTCCCTTCCAGCCCCGACCATCCTGTGATTCTGTGATTGTGGAATGGCTCTTGGACTAGTACGGCATAACCTGTATCCAGTCAGGGCCTCCTTGCTGGAGAAGCTGTTAATTGCCTCCTGCAGTCTTCTGTCAGCAACATTATCCCCTCCTGCCCCGCTGGGACTGGGATGAGGGATTGTCCTGATCAGTGGCTGCAGTGGGATATGGAGAAGGGGAAGGTGAAATATAATATGAGAAATAATATCTACGGCAGCAAGCGATGTTAATCAAAAAATCGTGAGGGAAGCAGGATTCCAAGGAGGGAGGAATGCTGGGGGAGGAAAAGCACAGAACTCTCTTGACAAAGGTCCAGGATCAGTTTAAAAGGGCCCAAGAAACTCTATTTTAAAGTCTATTTTTAATACAACCTCCATGTGTGACGAGAGCACTGCCTGCCACGCCGCGGTCTCATTACTTCCCAGATTAGCAACAAAAAGATTAATTTAGACAGGAGGGAATAATTTTTAACAAAAGTGTCACTGCCTTCTAGGGAGCAAGGCTGACCCAAGAAGATCACGCACAGGGAAATCCCACACCACAGGCAAGCCCTCCTGGAGAGGAGTCCCCCAGTTTGGGTTCACTTCAGCACAGCTGGGGTGACATCAATGACGTCAGAGGGCTGCAATATGGCACTTTAATTGATCATAAATACATGTGTTTCACTACAGCTGACAGCAAAAGCTGGGAAGACAAAAGAGCCCTCAGATGTGTCCCCCTTGCCTGTTCTTGTTTGTTTTCCTGGTTTACACTTTAATTCCTCCAAGTAATCTGGAAATAGGATTGTGCTCACCCCCTGTCCTTTTTCCCAGAGCTGCAAAGCCCCCTGGCAAACCCTCAGCCCTCTCCAGGGCTGGCCCGTGCAGAAGATGATGAGCTATTGCAGCTGGAGTCTCCATGGCTCTCCTTCTCCTTGAGGTCAGCCCTGCAGGGAGAGGCAAAACTCCCCCTCATGGCTGGATACACAGGGATGGCCCATCAAGGGCCCCCAAATTAAAGGGGGCAGAGCTGAGAAGGCACAACAACATTTGGGTCGTAGTGAAGGAATTTGCCCACTTATTAACATTTTTGTGTTCCCTTCTTTGCCAGAGAAGCTGAGCTTTTCCTGGCTCTGAAAATCATCTCCTCCAAACACAGCTGAGTCATTTCTCCAAGTTGCTACCAACATTTCTGCAGAGCATCCTGCTCCAAAGGAGCCAAAAGCAGGTGGGATCCCATAACCACAACCCCCTGCCAGCCCCACCAGCCCTTCCACACAGAGGAATTCATCCTGCCCAGGGACCTCCCCAGAATTCCCTTCCTCCTTTCCAAAACAGAGCAGCTGTTAGTGTGCTCAGCACAGCAGGTCAGAAGATGATGAATTCTATATCCACTTGGGAACTTTTAGAGAAACAAAACCCCAGCTGTGCAAGCTGGAAGAGGGTTGACATGTGATCCAACACTGCACTGAGCAACCCTTCCAAACCTGGGGGACTTGGCTACAAACTGCCCCCAAGTCAGCGTCCCCTGGTAGGACAGACCTCCTTGGTCTCACATGGAGAATTTTCCCCTGCTGCTGGGAAGCACTGAATAAGTTCCTTGTTTTAATTTTTTTTGCAGACATGGCTTTTGCTTTACTTATTAAACTGATTTATCTCTACACACAAGCTGTCTCACTTCTACTCTTCTGGTTCTCCCCCCACCACACTGCGGGGGAGTGAGGGAGTGTTGGGCTGAGCTGCCAGCTGGGGTTAAACCAGGACACCCACTTGGAAGCAGGAGGGATCCCTGACCATCAGCCCAGCTCAACAGCTCTGAGCTGACCAGGCTTAAGGAGCAGATCCCAGTGAGAGCTGGGCTGGGCTGACTGCAGCCCTCCTGTGTGACCTTAGAAGGCAAAACCAAGCCATGGCAGGGCTGGGGCCAAAAATACACTTAGGCATAAATGTTCTGGTGTTTCATGCAACTCCATCAAAAATCTTGGAGAAACTTTTTCTTGGCTGAATCAGGTGTCACTGAAAGGAGTGCCAACTGCAGTGTTCCTCTGCCAAGTCAGGAGGAGACAGACTTCCAGGGATGTCCATGGGGTACAGGGATGGGTGCAGCCACTCAGTCTCACAAACAGGATCCACCACAACCAGCCCAATTTTATTCCTTCCCCTCTTCCCCCACATGACACAGCAGTGGGAGGGCAGCAGGAAGGGTGTCACTGGTACTTCTCTGTGCACCCAAAAGGGCTGGAAGTGCCCCTGCTGTGGGCAGTGCTCTACACCACTGCCTTGGAAGGTGAAAAACCTCTTGGGTCTGGCTCTATGAAGTCTCCATCTGCTCCAGCTCCACCAGAGCACATTCCCTGCCCCTTCCAATGGCAGCTCCATCACAGAGGGTACTGCTCAAGCCCCTGCATGGTCCAGCAGGGCTGCACCACCACACGGGCTCCCAGGCTCCAGGACACACCATGGGCTCTTGAAAAAATACCTCTGGCCACACAGAATTCCCTTTGCCCTCTGATAAGGCCTCTGTTTGCTTGGGAAGGCACAGAGAACTCAGGCAGAGGGAAGCACTGTGGGCCTGTGGCTGTGGCCAGAGCAGTGCCCTGGGGTGCAGCCACTGCCTCCTCTGGTCTCAGCACTGCAGCAGCTTGGTTGAACTCAGACAGGGCCTCGCTCCTCAGCCAGCCTGTTTCACAGAATCCCAGAGTCAGCTGGGCTGAAGAAGATCTCTGAGATCATGGAGTCCAACCTTTGACCAAACACCACCTTGTCAACCACAGCAGTGCCATGTCCAGTCATTCCTTGAACACCTCCTTGGACAGTGACTCCAACACCTCCCTGGGAAGCTCAGTCCAATATCTAATCAGCCTTCCCATGAAGATATTCTTCCTAATTTCTAACCTAAACATCTCCTGGTGCATAATTTGTGACTATTTAGACCAGCAGTGGTCTCCAATCTAGAGGAAGAAGCAGCCCATGAGATGGTTCAACACAACTAAGGTGGTGAAGCATAAGTGCAGCCCTTTGGGACATCAGTCCTGTCTGGGTTGTTTCCCCCTCACCACCCCCAGACACCCCAGGTCTCCTCACCATCACCCTTCAGTGGCTGCACAGCCGTGAGCCACAAGGCCCAACACCACATTCCATGGTCAGATTTATCCTCCCATAGCTGGTACATGGATGGTTGTTCTCTGTCCATGGGAGGTCATGGTTGACAGAGGGTCCTTCCCAACCCCAGCCTGTCTCTGCCTGACCCAAGGACACACAGTGACACTGGATTCCCCAGGTTATCAGAGTCCAGCGTGCTGGGAGAGCCACATCTTCTATCCACTCCCACACACACACCAGCTGCTCCTGCCTGTGACTGACGGTGTTTGTCAGGCTCACAAATCTCCATGAGGCTTCTACATGGCTTTTTAAGATTATCAGGTCTTTCATGTTGAGAAAAGCCCTCACAAGCGGGTCTTGTGATCCTCACAAGCTCTTCAGCCACCCTCACAGAACCCTACAGCACTGCTGTGGACAATTTGACTGAGGAAACTGAGGCACAGGACTAGAAAACACTTCCTTGGGGTTGTAAGGGAGCTGAAAGCAAAAAGAGAAGAAGAATTGCTGCTCCTTGGTGTAACAAACCACCCTGCACAAGGAAGAGCCCTTGAATCTTCTCTTGTCAGTTTACAATTCTAAAAGCATTTCATTTCATGCTTAATACAAAGACCAGATCATCTTGCTGCCAGTAAAGAATGAAATGTCTTCTCCCTGAATTACAGGATGTTTTTATAATGGCAGGATGTATTTCTAGAATATTTACAAGTCAATCTGTCAGTCCACAATCTAAAATAAATTGCCCTTTAAATATGTGCCAGGTGATGTAACCGGAAGAAGGTTTGCAGTGCTGTCACTAACACCCATGTCCACAAAGAACAAGGACAAGCTGTTCCTGTGTGTCCTCAGCCACTGGCCTGGTTAACAAAAATGCCACCTGTCCTTCAGGCACTGACACTGACACCAGCAAGGCCTAATTACGTGGGTAAGGGGACAGGGACAGTCCAGGCATTAACAGCAGTGCTTGATGCCCTTCCTGTCTTGTGCACATTTGTGTTTCTTTGTTTCCTGTGCTGCTCTCTGATTCCCTCTCCCTCCATGCCACATGAATTGTGTTTGGCATCTCTTTCCCAGGACACTGCCCATGGAAGGCTCCTCGGAGGCACCTCCGTCCTGTCTCCTGCCAGCAAAGGGAGAGGCAGAAATGGGGAATGAACAGGAGGCAGAAATGGGGAATGAACAGCCCAGTGGTGTCATTGCTACTCCTGAGGGCTCCAAAGCATGATGAAACCTCTTGCCAGACCACTGTGTGGGTCCCAAATCCCTGCAGGTCACTGGTAGTGGCTAAAATCAACCCCAGTTACTGGGAATTCAGGGCAAGACCTCTAAGGGTTCGGGATTTTCTACTGGAGAGATTTTTGAAGGGACCTGCATTAGACACACTTAGAAATCCAGGAAGCATGACCACATCTGTTGGATGTGGTCACTTAGGAATGAGGACAAAGCTGGGCAACAGGTAGGGAGAAATAAAGCAAATCCTGAACCTTCCAGGCAAACTCACTTTTCCCACTGCTGGGCTTTGAACACAGCCACAGGGATGGCATCCAGAAGACAACTGAGCCCGCTGCATCCCAGTTATCTGGGACAGACAAAAAGGCCTCTGGGCAGGGGGAAGACAGCAAGGAAGGAAACAGTCTCCTGGAGGTGTGTATGTCTCCCACCGCTCTGCAGGGAATGCACGTGCAGCTCACCCTCCCATTCAAGGAATCAGAAACCAGTCTCTTGCAAACTGAAATGCAAATTTCAGGCTCGTCTTGTATTGACTAGGTCTGTTTCTGTGGCAGTCACCTGAAAACTCTGATCCTTGCATGTTGTCTCCCAGCTGCCTGGGCCATTCCTGTGCATCCTGCAAGGGCATTTTCCAGTGTCTTGTCACCAGTTTAGCTGCTTCCTCCAGGTGTCAATCCAGCCTACTCCAGAAGTACCTTTGGGCTGCAAAAGGACACAGAAGAACAGATTGCTGTGACAACAGGCGTGTCAGAGGAGATAAAAATACCTCCTTAGCCATCTGGTGGAAATCAGTAACAGAAAATCCCCACGGTCTTGTGGCTTTTAAACCTGCACAAACCCAGTGGTGTGACAACACTGACCATCCCTGGGTTCTGCTCTGAAGGGACATCTCTGAGTTAGCACCAAAGAGCTTCTTCCGCTCGGCAACGCTGGAGTAGGAGGAAGGAATTAGAGCTCCTTTGTGCATCTAATACCCAGGATTATTCTCATGGAATATTTCCTTGGATCAGTCCCACAATCCCATACAGACTCCAGTGAGTGGGGGGGGAATGTGGCCGTGGCAGGGCCAGGATTTTGCACATTACAGCAGTGTGGTGATAAAACTATTTATGCTATTATTTACAAGAGCATGTAGTGACAGGACAAGGGGGAATGGCTTTGTACTGCCAGAGAGTAGGTTTAGATTATATGTTAGAAAGAAATCCTTCCCTGTGAGGGTGGGCAGGCCCTGGCACAGGTTGCCAAGAGGGGCTGTGGCTGCCCCATCCCTGGAAGTGTCCAAGGCCAGGCTGGATAAATTTGGACCCACCTGGGATAGTGGAAGGTGTCCCTGCCCATGGCAGGGGGTGGCACTGGATGGGCTTTGAGGTCCCTCCCGACCCAAACCATTCTGTGATTCTGCGAAAAAACTTCCACAGCAGTAATTCCCATGCTGGAGGCATGGAGAAGTGTGGGGTATTTTTAAGCCTGGCAGTTTCCGCAGCCTATAGATTCTGCAAATGGGGTACGAGGTGGGAATGGGGTGTGAGGGGGAATGGGGTGTGAGAGGGGAATGGGGTGTGAGGGGGGAATGGGGTGTGAGGGGGGAATGGGGTGTGAGGGGGGAATGGGCTGTGAGGGGGGAATGGGCTGTGAGGGGGAATGGGCTGTGAGGGGGGAATGGGCTGTGAGGGGAGAGCGGGGCTGTCCCGCGGCCCAGCCCCACGAGGACAGGCCGGCACGGCAGGAGCTGCCTGGGCCGGTCCGCCGAAAGGCGGCCCGCAGCAGCGATGCCGCCCGGACACGCCGGTGTCCCCTCATCCCCTTCAATCCCCTCCATCCCTCAATCCCCTCCATCCCTCAATCCCCTCCATCCCTCAATCCCCTCCATCCCTCAATCCCCCCATCTCCTCATCCCCTCCATTCCCCTCCATCCCCCAGCTCTGCCGGGCGCGGCCCCGCCCTCACGACCCGGCCGGTTTTGTGCCTTCCTATTGGCCAGGCGTGCTGTCAGTCACAGAGCGTCAGGCCCCGCAGCCAATGGGATGCCTCGGAACGGGGCGGGGGCGGGCCCGGGGCGGTGGCGGCGGCGCGGGCCGTGTGAGGGGCAGGTATGAGGGGGTGTGAGGGGCAGGTATGAGGGGCAGGTGAGGGCGGTGTGAGGGGCAGGTGTGAGGGGGTGTGAGGGGCAGGTGTGAGGGGGTGTGAGGGGCAGGTGTGAGGGGCAGGTGAGGGGCGGGGGGCACCGGAGGGCCTGGCCCAGCCCCCGTGCCCCACCCACGCTGGGGGCGGCTCGGTGGGCCCTGGGTTACCGGGGGTATCTGGGGGAGCCCCTGAAGGGCCGAGCATCCGCGGGCCCTCGGCAGGAGCTGAGGGGGCCCGGCCTGGGCGGTGTTGGGGGTGGTTCGAGAGCAGGTGCGGGGTGGGAAAAGGGCCGGAGCCATCGTAGTATTAGAGGGGCTCCAGGTGATGGTCACGGAATCATCTCGCAGTGGTTCGGGTGGGAAGGCACCTTAAAGCTCATCAGTTCCACGCCCTGCCCTGTGCAGGGACACCTTCCATAGAGCAGGGTGCTCAGAACTGCATCCAGCCTGGCCTTGGACACCGTCAGGGATGGGCATGGTGAGGGTGAGTGAGGAGATACAGGGTGGGTGTGTGCAGGTGTGCTGGGGGCATCTTTTTGGGGGTTCATTCCTGGGGGTTCCACACCAACTCCGAGCCCCCAGGACCTTCTTCCCCTTTACCACCCCCCTGCTGCTGCTGTTCACTTCCCCAGTGGGCTTTGGTCCCCATGCTGGTCCTTTTGAGCAGATCCTTTTGCACAGATGGCTGCCGTGGGCTGAGCTGACTGTCTGGAAAACAATAGCTTAAAGGCACGTGTGCACATGCCTCTTGGCTGTCAGACTGAGAAAGAACCACAGATAAATTATGCTTTGTGTGGCTGTGGGTGTGTTACGGTGGTGGGTGGATTCTGCCCAGGTGCCGTTCCAAGTTTTTATTTATGGTATGAAAAAATGTGTATTCCCCTGCTTTTATTAAAAATAATGTTTATGAGTTAAGATGTTCTGAATTTAAATGAGAGGCCAAAACTAAATTCCAGGCACAAGCCCCATTGAGTTAAAATTTCAAACAGAAGCCCAAACCCACTTAGGTAGGGGAATGTGCACTGGGCAGCTCAGCTCAGTCCTGTTCCCCAGACTTGGGATGAAGCTCTGAACCCCTGATGTGCAGGGGAGTCTCCCAGGGAAGGACCAATGTTTGAGGAGATTTTTGAAAATACGGAGCAAAGGGTTAATGAATCCTGGGCAAAGGGGACAGGACAGGAATGCATTTTGGTGGGTTTGGCAGGTCAGCTCGATAGAAGTGGCTGGTGTTTTGTTTAGATAAAGAAAGGAGCTTGGTGTTGGTAATGCATTATGTGAGTTTATAATGTTGACATAAGATAAAGCAAAGGGTGACAGAATATTTCAGTGATGTAAATCCCAATGGAATCAATGTCAGGTGATGGAGCAGAAGTACCTGGAGTGAGCTGTGGGTTAACATGGAGCTGATTAATAAAGTGTAAATTCCCCCCCTGAAGCAGCTTTTCTGAGCTGTCCCAAGGTCCCCCTGAACCTGCTCCTTTTCTCTCCCTGTGAACTGCCATTCCAAGGGTGAACACCAGCCTGGCCAAGGCCAGCTTGGCTTTTGTGCAAAGAAATTCATATTCTTATGGATTTGTGCAAACTCACATCTTTGGAACAACTTTATCCTGGTACATCTGAGTTGGAACAAGATAGTCTCTAAAGTCCCTTCCGACCCAAACCATTCTGGGATTCTGTGATACGTAGTAAAAGGCATTAATGAATTTACCAAGCTGCCAGCCTGGAATAATTGTCAAATTGGGGTTTTACTGAACAAGTATCTTGGCCTAAAGGAGGTTTGGGAATCAGTTTGGGATACTGATATTCCACCCCTTTTCCAGAGCTCATGAGAGTGGAGAATACACTGATCCTTTCAGCAGCAAAACTTGAGTATCAGAAGATGACTGATTTAACTTTATGGCACAGTGCAGCAGTGAGGCCCCAGTGTGCTGCAACTTCACTCTTGCTTCATGGTTTCCCTGGTTCTGTGTCTTTTACTGAGCACAATTGTCAGCAGCAAAATACCTGTTGCAGGGTTCCACAGTAGAGAGGAACAGGAGGTTTTGTGGAAGTCAAATTGGAAGGAAATCAGCACTGTTTTTGCAGAGCTGGGGTAGTTTGGATGTGTGGTTGTAGGTGGGGGAAGCTCTTCTGATAGGATTGTTTCTAGGGATTTCTGTCAAGTGTTTCCAGGAGTTCCTGCCTGTGATTCAGGGATAAAATCTTACTTCCTGGGCAACATAGAGGCAAGTGGGGCAAAAAAAAGACTACAACTACCTCGTGGCTGTGTTCAGCTGAGATCCTCTGTCCTGTATGTGAGTTTTTGTTCCCTCAGGCTCCCATGATGTTGGCCCAGTGCTCCTGGAACTCTGTGAGCCCCGTGGTGCTGCTGGTGCTGCTGGGCTGCCTCCTGTGTCCCCCTGCAGAGGCCAGCAAGGTGGGTGACTGGGGGGGGCACCGTGGGGGGGGCACAGCAGAGTCAGAATGGCAGAGAAGCAACTGTTTATCTGGGGCCTTTTGCAAAGGAATGTCTTTGTTGTGTATTTATTGTGTGGGGCTGGGACTGTGTGTGCCAGTGGCCCCTGCCCTGCCTTCTGCTGCGTTTTGGAAGTTTGCATTTTAAAATTTGTTTGGAAAGCACCTGGTTGGAGGTGTTGGAAGTGGCTGAGGTGCTTGGGATGTGTTAAACCTGTGAAGGTACCGGTGCCAAAGCGGAAGAGGAGACATGGGGTGAAGTGTTCTCTGGGGTGAAGTGTTCTCTATCCCAGAGAACAGTTCAGCCTGGTCCCACCCTGGGGTGGTGAGGGTGGCAGAACTGTGTGTTCCCTCCCTCAGCTGCTCCTCTGCCCCCACAGAGCTCGGAGGACATTCGCTGCAAGTGCATCTGCCCCCCGTACCGGAACATCAGCGGGCACATCTACAACAAGAATGTGTCACAGAAGGACTGGTGAGTCAGGCTTGAAGCCTGAGGGGTCAATCCATGAAAGCCACCAATGCTCCAGAGTTCCCAGCTGGTGCTAAGGCAGCGGTTCCCTGCCCATGTGTTTGCAGAGAGAGCTGTGGTGGGTGATGTTCACCCCAGGCCAGGGGCAGTTTTTGAACACAAATGGAGGAATCTGGGATGATTTCTTATCCCACAGCCCTTGGCAGATGTAGAGTGTACCCTCCAGTCCCTCTCACCTGCATTGCATCCTTGCAAAGGCACTTGGACAGTCTATCCCAGCACTAGCTGTGCTGTGAGAAGCTCTTAAAACTGGATCAGCGTTATCATGGGAAAGCTGGGACACACACAAAGTCACCCCAGTGTCCTTGCCCAGAGCACTGGTGTCACCTTGTCCCGCTGCTGATGCTGGCTTGTTTCTCCTGCAGCAACTGCCTGCACGTGGTGGAGCCCATGCCGGTCCCTGGGAATGACGTGGAGGCCTATTGCCTGCTCTGCGAGTGCAAGTACGAGGAGCGCAGCACCACCACCATCAAGGTAACTCCCCGGGCCTGGCTCCTCCTCCAGGCACTGCTGCACTGGGGGGTTCCTGCAGAAGAGCCCAGAGGGAAAATCAAATTGTCACAGCAAGTGCACAGGGACAGTGCCAGGAGTTTGCTCTTGACAACAACCTGAAAGGAGGTTGGAGCCGGGTGGGGATTGGGCTCTCCTCCCAGACAACCAGCAGCAGGACAAGAGGACATAGTATCAAGCTGCACCAGGAGAGGTTTAAGTTGGACATTAGGAAGAAATTCTTCACAGAAAGGGTGATTTGATACTGGAAGGGGTTGCCCACGGAGGTGGTGGAGTCACTATCCCTGGAGGTGTCCAAGGAATGACTGGATGTGGCACTCAGTGCTGTGGGCTGGGTGACAAGGTGGGGGATTGGTCACAGGTTGGACTCGATCTCAGAAGTCTTTTCTCACCTAATCAATTCTGTGATTTCTGTGTCCAAGTCAGGAATGTTTCTGGCAGCCAGGAGCTACACAGGAACACTGTCTTCTTGCTGGGGACCTGTGGCAGTGCCAGGCAGCTCTGAGCAGGGGCCCATCTTGTACCAATGTCCTCTCACGTGCCCTCAGCTGGCACAGTGGGTCAGTGGCCAGCACAGTCTGTGCAGTGACAGCACAGCTTTGGCCTCCTGGCAAGGGCAGCAGACTCGTGAGCAAACAGAGAACGAGAGGTCAAACATCAGAGGCAGCTGCAAAGGACCTTCCTGTGGTGCTTCTTGCCCGCGCTGCTGAGCCTTTCCCTGGTGCTGCCCTTGCCTGCAGGTGATCATCATCATTTACCTGTCCGTGGTGGGGGCCCTGCTGCTGTACATGGCGTTCCTGGTGCTCGTGGACCCCCTGATCCGCAAACCCGACGCTTACACCCAGCCCCTGCACAACGAGGAGGAGAACGAGGTGAGGGCTGCCGGGGGACGGGGGGGCTCGGGGTGTGCTGCACACACGGTGACAGGGAAGCAGTGAGGGACCAGCCCTGCAGCTTTGTGGGCACCCACCCAGGGAACACTGAGGTCCAATCTGTGCAGGTCATGCTGAAGTACAAGGAATATTCAAAGCTCTGTGTAAAGAGCCCAAGATGAGCCCTGTCCTCTGGGGCACGGGGTGGCTTTGTACCAAGTGGACTGAATTTGCCATGTCTGTCTAGATGGAACCAAAACTCAAACAGATCCTGTTTGTGCAGTGCTCCAGGTGCACTTAGGTGATGCTGAGCTTCCAGGGAAAGATGGGCTTAAGTATTGGCTAAAATATCTCTTAGGCTTGTAAAAGAGCAGCCTCTGAAGGACTGTCTGATCCTGCTCTGGGGCTGGGCCCTGTTGTATCCAGGCTGCTGTTCCTTGTGCTTCTCCCCAGAGCAGAATTTCATTCAAATCCCATCTTTTTGGGGGACACTGGCATACAAATCTTGGTCAGGAAGGTCAGGACCCAGCAGTAAAGAGAGAGCATCTCTCTCACACGCACACATTTTGGGGGAGGACAAATTTCTTGCTGCACGAATTTCATGGAATTTCAGCACCGGCTCAGACTGCTGATCAGTCCTGTTTGTACTTTAAGTATAAACTATTTGGCTCAATTCTTTCATACTCTGATAAAAGTGAGAAGCAGCTGCTCCAGTGTGCACAGTCCATCCCTCACCACCCTCTGCTGAAAAAGGAGGTTTTGGAGGAGGAGATGAATTGTACTCTAAAATTGTGGGTTTGCCCCCTGCTCCACAGCAATAATTCAGAGTTAGGTCTGGGTGCACGCTGTAAATGCATGGCAAGCTCTGTCTTAGTTCAGTGTGCT
Source organism: Dendrocincla tyrannina (assembly GCA_035047865.1). Lineage (NCBI taxonomy): Eukaryota > Metazoa > Chordata > Aves > Passeriformes > Dendrocolaptidae > Dendrocincla > Dendrocincla tyrannina. The sequence continues at coordinate 342,060 of JAWWMP010000077.1, read as the reverse complement.
GGATTCTGGGATAGGCCCTGGTGCTTGTGTGCCACAACAGCAACCTCTGGCTCAGTTTCCGTGGGGTGATGTGGTTCACAGACTGAGCAGTGGATTGCAAGCAGAGCTTTAGACTTGGTGCTGTTCCTCTCCTGGAGTGGAGCCACGGGTGATCCCCAGGAGCAAGGAGTTCGAGGAGCTGGTGTTGAGGAGCTCTGGAAATGAGGTCCTGCCTGAGGACGACTCAAGCCTTGAATTGCTCTTTGAGCTGCAGTTTCTGCCAGGGCCAGAATGCCCTGCTGGGGCTGGGCATTGCCAGGTGTGTCTCCCCTGCAGGACTCCCGCTCCTTGGCCGCCGTGCCCACGCCGGCAGGAGCGCGGGCCAACACGGTGCTGGAGCGGGTGGAGGGGGCGCAGCAGCGCTGGAAGCGGCAGGTGCAGGAGCAGAGGAAGACGGTGTTTGACCGGCACAAGATGCTCAGTTAGAGCCCTGGGACCCTCGGCACCACTTCCCAGGGCACGGGGCAGCTCCTGGTCGAGATGGACCGTGACCCCCTCAGGACACCCGCGGCGTGGGACTGAAGGCTCGAGCCCCCCTGAGTGACCGTCTCCATCGAGACCCCAAATGCCCCCTCTGGTTCTGCCCCCTGCCCTTCCCCTCCCGGCCCAGAGGCTCCTTCCCCTGCTGGCTGTGCTGATCCTGTGGCTGCATGTGGAGGCTGGTCAGACCCCCTGCATGGAGACAGGGATCTCAGTACGGAGCGCTGGGAGCTGCCTGAGTCTTCCAGGGATGAAAATAATGGGATAATGTTGATGTGGGATAAATCATGTGATGTTCCTCCAGGATGAAGCAGCCACCTCCTCCTCCTCTTCCTCCAGTGTGCACTGATGTTAACTGGGTGTTGTGGTGCTCAGGCACATGTGCAGCACTGGAAGGAAGAGGAGGGGGTTCCTGAGCTGCTGCTTCCACTTACCCTGGTGTAAACAGAGCGAGTTCCACACTTCAGTGGAGTCTGTCCAGGTTTACATGGGTGTAACTGACACTGCAGCTTATTTCTGTGCAGGTGAATATCACCAAACCAATTAGTACCTCTACCAGTACAAGTCCAACAAGTGATTTATATCTCTTCATGCTTTAGCAGGGATTAGAACCTCCTGGGGAAAAACCTTTCTGTTTGTACTCACAGTGGTGAGCCTTGGTGCTCTCCCAGTGTGGCCAGGAGCATTTGTGTCCAAGAGAACCAGGGCAAAGGCTCTCCTGGAGTCTGGGCCTTGGGGACACTTAGGCCACTCAGAGCACTCTGAGAGCTCTGACCAGACTTGGGCTGTGTGGAAGAAACCAAAGTGGTTCTGTGATGTGCACACTGAGAACATTTGGAATGTCAGGGAGGTGCTGGAGTTCACCGTGTAGCATCTCTGCATTAAATAAAACAAAGATCCACTACTTGGGTGGCTTTTTTCTCAGTGAAAAATCCCATCACTCCAGGTCTGGGCTCCCCAGCTGCCTTCCCGTGCCCAGCAGGTGAGTTGATGCCACCTCAAGCCAGAGCTGTGGTGACAGCGCTCGGGTGTTGGGGCACTGCAGGTGTGTCCCTGGCACCGGTCTGTGTGACAGTGACCATCCTGCTCCAGGAGAGCTGGGCTTGGAACACGGGCACACCAGAGTCCTGCTTGGCACAAGCTTGGACAGCTCTGAGCTGTCTCAGGGCAAGGCCAAGCTGACCAGGATTCCTTGTTTGCTGGAAGTGGAGGGATTGTTGCTAAAAGCCCAACTGGGAGAGGTGCCGGTCACCTCCCTGCGTGCTGGGGCAAACAGCTTCTGATGGAGCTGCCCAGCAGCACCAGCCCTCCCAGCTGAGATCATCCAGTCCAGCCTATGGCCATGGTGATCATGATCCTGCCAGACAAACCCCAGGAGAAGGTTCAGGGGGCCTGTGTGTTCCCCAGTTACCCTCCAGCACCTAAACAGGCTAAAAAGGACCCCGAGCTTCACGTTATACCGAGGTCACGTTTTCCTTGACCTGTCCTTGTTCCCTGGTGCTCACTTCTGGACCTTTCTCCCCCTTGCAGAAACCTCATCTTGCCCTGTAGTCCTTCCCTCTCGGTGTGAATCCCTCATGGACACAGGGTGTGGTCCCTGCGAACTGTTGTTTTTCCTCCCTCGAGGGAGAGGCGCTGCCGGGGCCGGGCTGAGCCGGCGCGATGGGTCCATCTGGTGGCCGCAGCCCCTCGCTCAGCACCGGGACGTGGGTGGGCACCAGTCGGGGGCCTGGAAGGTGAGGGATTTGGTGAGCAGCACCCCCAGACCTTCCCCTGATGAGCAGCTTGGAAATGGGGTAGGACAGCAGGAAAAAAACGCAGGTAGAAATCAGGACTTTTGGTGAGTTAGAAAACTCAGGGGAAGGGATGATGTGGAGAGGCTGCAAAAGATGCCACTGCCCAATTAATTAATTAATTGATTTGTTAATTAACCGATCAGCTTTGTCCTGTACGTCATCCTCCCTGGAAGGAAATGTTTTCTCCAGCCCAGCCTGGAGCTCCCAAGCCTCTTCCCCTCCATTGCTCACTGGGGTATCCCCCGAATGGGCACATCCTGGTGGGCACTGCTCCCGACCCCGCCCACACCACACCAGCGGTTCCCACCCCTGGGAAATGCGACGGCGCCAGCAGGAGCCAATAATTTAATTCCTTATCAAAAAAAGGGAATGAGAAAAATAAAGGACCTCAGAGCAAAACCCAGCTGCTCTGAGAACCCGCCCCGCCCGTGGTCAGGTGCCCGCTGTGGTCCAGATGTCGATGCTCCGGATGATGAGCCACTCGCTCTGGGCCTGGGTTACCCGGATCCTCACGCACTCCACGGGGCCGGGGGTGCCCCTGTCCAGCCCCCGCCTATCCAAGGCCCCCTTCTCGAAGGTGCCCACGGGGATGTAGGTGGAGCAGTCCCGGCCATCGCGGCGCCGCTGCCGGCCCAGCTCCAGCACCCCCGCGCGCAGGAAATCGCCCCGGTGCTCCTCGGAGCCCGTGCGCACCCGCACGCGGCTGACACGGGCTGGCTGCTGGAAAACGATGGAGAAGACACTGCCAGCTGCTGGGTCCTTCCCCCAGAAATACCCCTCCGCTGAGCTGTACGCCTTGAGGGGCTCGTAGTGCTCGAAGACGGCCATGCTGGTGTACAAGGACGCCGGAGGGTTGTCTGGAATGTCCAAGGCGTCGACCTGGAAATCGTCGTCCTCCAGCCTGTTGACGGTGCCCTGGAAGGAGGAGTAGAGGCCCATGTGCTGGAAGAGCGACGGCTTGAAGCGGATGACGTCCTTCTGGGTGAGCAGGCGGCGGAAGTGGACCAGCAGCCAGTCACAGGGCATTTCCTGGTAGAAGAGCAGGAGAAAGCGAGCCAGGCGAGGCAGGTCACTGGAGCGGTAGAGCTTCCCGATGTAGCCCAGCTTGGAGAACTCCAGGGTGGCCCAGTTGGAGCCCTCCTGGGAAGCCAGTGCCTTGCGGATGGCCGTCAGGAAGGACTTGGCACACCACACGTCGTCCTCGATCATCAGGTAGTAGGAGGAGAGGTTGGCGGCGAAGGCGAGCAGGAAAGCGTAGTCCACGTTCTGCTTGGAGCGGAACCTCACGCGCTCCTCGGGGTCGTTGTAGTTTCTCTTGAGGCCCTCCAGGGTGGGGTAGAGCTCCTGGGGGGCGTGGATGAGCAGGAGCCGGCCCAGCAGAATGTGGCGAGCAAACTTCTGGGCGATGCTGAGGGCGACGCGCACATTCCAGCCGGGATCCACGTCGGCCAGGTGCACCACCACCACCATCTCCTGCAGCTCCTCCTCTGTGGACTGGCTGAACAGCGACTGCAGCGTGGCAGGCAGGTAGAAGCCCCGCGGCCGCTGCACCGACGCCAGCCCCACCGCCAGGAATCCTGCACAGCAGAGGAAAGGCGTGAGCAGGCTGGGAGGTGGCCCGGGATGCACCGTGGTGAAGGGTCTTCCCTGCAGGAGGTTTCACAAAGCTCTTCCCATGGCCAGCCCACACAGTTAGTTCTATTTATAATCCCATGCCCAAGGCTGGTGGGTCCTTTGTGAAGGTGAAGCCCCCAGTGTCTCAGAAGGGGCCCAAATGGCAGGGAGAGGGTGGGAAGAGGAAGCAGGGGCTCCTCTGAAGAAGAAATACTTGGGAAAAAAATGCCTTAAAAAGCCAGACTCAGAGAAGTAACAGTGCAGAGTGTACAGGGTTAGCTAGCTGGGATGGCTGCACATCCTGGAAGTGTGCCCTACTCTGAACCTCGTGGAGATGCACCCACTGCGGGATGAGGCATCAATCCTACCCTCCCCACAGCCCAGCAGTGGCTGCACTGGTTCAGCTTCTCTTGCTACTGGTCTGCGTAGCACCATCCACATGCTGGTTCCAGCACAGCCTCATGTGGGGCTGCCACGAGCTCCTTCCTGTGGGGTTTGCATGGGAACTGTTCTTTGTGCACCTGCCCAAGAGCTTGGCCCACATCTCCCACACTACGAGCTTGTCCCAGTGCTCCAAATTCACCACCTCCACAAGAACCTCAGCCCCAGGGAGATGGGATCTCAGCCACCTTCCCCACAGAGGTCTGGGAAACCCAAAGTGCCTGCAGTCACCCCAGTGCCAAGGCACAGAAACATGGTCCATGCTTGGAACAAGTGGACCTTCCCCTACCCCTGTATCCCCCCCCGAGTGGCAAAGGCTGGCCAGGGAGGAGGTCACCAGGTGCTGGCAGGTCTCCCACCCCAACAGGGTGGACAGAGTCCCTCCCTGCCCCAGCAGCAGCCGGGACGTGCAGCTGTGATGGGACAGATGTGCAAACCCAGCCCAGGCCAGGGGCCCTGAGGCACTCACTTTTTTGGGGTGGCAGGGAGCCAGCCAGGAGGTGGTAGGAGGCATTGTGGAGTGTGGAGAGCTCATCCGTGTCCCTGAGGATGCGCTGGGCTCCTTCCGGCTGCAGCATCTGCAGGATCGTGTCAGGGGTCAAACCCCTGAGGTTCACCTGGGTGGGAGGCACAGGCAGCCAGGTCAGACCCTGGGGCACCATCAAAGGGGGGATGACAACAGGGATCCCAGAAATGAGGGGGAACAACCGTCCTGCCCTCCCAGCTCCTGCATTAGGGGAACCCAGGGCAACCCCACGGAGAGGAGAAGGCAGAGCTGGGGTCTGGGGGTGACATGGTGCAGGGCAGGGAGCAGAGCTGGGGTTGGGGTCCATGTGGGACAGGAAGGGATGGAGGATGCTCCAGCGGCCCCTCCAGGGGGACATCACTGGTTGGGGACTCACCTCCAGGAGATCCTGTTCCTGCTGGCTGCCCCCATGGAGGAGGAGGAGGAGGAGGAGGAGGAGGAAGGAGGCTGTGAGCACAGCAGTGAGGGAGCGCCTCAGGGAGCATCGCATGGCACGGGGCTGGCACGGCTGAGGGCTGCAGAGGAAGGGGCATGTCAGGGAATAGCCTGGGGAAAACCACCATCCCCCGGAGGCACCCCTGGGACTGACCACTCTGCCCAGACAACCCAGGGCTGCACACCCAGGGGCAGCCACGGGGCACATGGGGACACTTGTGCACTGTCCCCTTTGGGCAGATGGGGCACAATCCCCCAACTTGGCCAGGTAAAAAATCCCGTCCCTGGCCCCAAAACACCCCAGCTGCCCTGGGACACCCCTAGAGCTGGAGGCAGAAGAAATGCAGGTGCCACGTGCCTTGGAGATGGCTTTTGGGTCATGGGGACACCCCTGGAACAGTCAACAACACCTCGGGGCTTGGCACCAAGCCCTGGAAACACTCAGGCCTCAAATGAGCCCGGGCTGCTCTTCCTGCACAGCGAGGATGAAGCAGCTCCTCCAGCCCCTCCTGCCTGCCCTGCTCCCCTCCTGCCTCCAGGCAGGGACCTGCCACCTGCTCATCCTGTCCCTGTCCCTGCCACGTCCCCTGCTGGGTAGGACAAGAAAGGTGTCCCTGAGGGGACAGTGTCACCTTCGAGAAAGTTGTGGTGCCCTTGAGATATTTTACCTTGTAGCAGAGGCGTGGCAGGAGCTTAAAAGGCTCCTGTGTTTGCCTGGGTTTTTTCCATCATAAAGGTGACTGGGGCTGCCCTGGAGCAGAAGCTGGAGACTGACCGAGTGCCCATCCCAGCAGGGCAGACACACTCAGCCCCATTCAAACTGCTCCCAGCACCTCGGTTTGTGTTGGTCAAAGCATCTTGGACTGCAAATGTGGAGGAAAAACCCTCCTAAACCTTCCCAAACCAATGCTGGGCTTCCCAGGACTTCTCCCTAAATAACCCCCTGCACCCACTGCCACTGTGCAGCGGATGCTCCCAGCCCACCCCTGGGCCCCAGGAGGCAACGCAGCCCTGCGGTGTGTGCTGGGCTTATTGTGAGGAGAACCTCCAGTTTTCCTGCCCAGGAGTCCTTTGGGGGGTTGGCAGCAGCTCAGCAGGCTGGCGCTGAGCAGGTGCCCCTGGCACCGCAGGCAGCCCGTCCCTGGGGCACTGCCCTTGCCCTCGGAGACGAACACTGGAGCCAGGGAGCCACTCCCCGAGGGAGCCCGGCAGAGCACAGCCTGTGCTGGCCAGGGAGAGCAGAGCAGTCTCCTCCCCTGAGCTGGAACTCCGTTGTGGGCGAGCTTTTTGGAGCCGTCAGGAGGACAACAAGATCCTGGAGCTGCTTAAAATCTCTGTCCAGGTCCCAGCAGAGAGCGAGGCCTCTCCTTCCCTCACAGCTCTGGGACACGGGGAACTCAGCAGTTTAGGGGGGCAGCATTAGGGACCCATCTGAGCCACAGGGACATCACACCCTGGACCTCGGGGATCTGCAGCACCGAGGCCAGGGGCTGAGCTGGGAAGGGCAAGGCTTAGCAGCCAGCCACGGGTTGGGCTTTGGTTGCTCTGGGTGGCCAAAGGTTCTTCTGGCTGCTGGGGAGCACCTGGCTGCCAACAGCCCATCCCAGATGGAAAACACGTGCTGCTCAGCACCTCCAGCTCCCACGGGCAGCACCTTCACCCAGGGGAACCCGTGGGGAGGGGGGGTCACAGGCACCACGCCCTTCCAGTGGGGCAGGTTTAACAGAGCAGAAGGGAACAAGGGCTGCCCCGTAATTAGCACCCTAATTGGACTTTGGATTTTTGCCTCCATGGGGAATCAAAGCAGCCTGGCTAGATGTGTGCAACCAGGGCCCTCACCACCGTGGGCACTCACCGGGGTGCAGCAAGCACCCTCTCAGTTCTGGCTTGGGGTGACACCACGGAGCATCCACGTCCCCAAATGCCACGCTGCTGTGGGGACACTGGCCAGGGGGAGCTGGCTGCTGAGAGCTGCTTGCCTGGAGCCAAACTCCTCCAGTTTGCTGGGAGGCTCCGGCCAAATGGCAGCAGCCGTGACTCAGTGGAGCGGCGGAGGGGAGGGATGGGGAGCACACACCGCCCGGTCCCGCAGGGCTGCGAGGAAGGGCTGGATGCTCCCTGCAGGCAGGAGGCTCCAGCCGCTTCCGCTGGCACTGGAGAGAGCAGGGCTGGCTGCACAGGGAGGGGGGAACAGCCAGGGCCCCCCGTCCCACTGCCAGCACTGCCCTTCCATGCTGGGGGAAACTGAGGCACAGATAAAGGATAAAGGATAAAGGCTGTGTCACCTGGATGAGCGCCACGTCTCCTGCAGCACAGGTCAGTGTCCTCCCCCACCTCCCTGCGAGGGTCCCCAGGATGCAGAAGGACAGGGGGTAACCTGGCACCAGAAATGGGCTGGGGGACACTGCAAACTGTGGTAGCACAACATCCCTGATGGGCAAATCACAGCCATTCAGGGCTGTGTGGGACAGGAGCTCCTGGGTCCCTGGGAGCCAGCCCGAGGTCCAGCCCCACAACCTGTGGATGTCTCTGTTCCAAGGGTTGTCCCACAGGGAGAAAGGAGGGGAAATGCCGTGTTTCAGTGGAACACGACTCCAAGAGCCAAAGCTTTTGGTCAGCACAGGTGTCCCACAGCACAGGGGGGCCCTGCGGGCAGCTTGGTAAGGGCACACTTGGCTCCCATCTGGTCCCACGGGGACCCCCAGCCCACCACCCCGCCCTCATCCCCCCAGACCCCCCAGGCACCCCTTCCCACGACACCAGAGCTGGCTGCTGCCCAGCACCGCTCCGGATGCGCCCACCGAGGCGGCAGAGACTTACAGAGGGGCGGCCGCCTGGCAGGATGGGCGGCAGCCTGGCCGGCTCCGGGGTGCTCGGCCCTGGCAACTTCCCCAGGCTGGCCAGACTCTGGATTCTCGCTCGGCAAAGCCCCACCCCGAGTCTTCGCCTGCCTCCCGCAGAGGAGGAGCGTTGGCCCGACAGCCTCTGCCCCAGGAGCCTCAGGAACCCGCCAGGCCGGTGGCGACTCCGGGTGGGACTCGCAGCAGCCTCAGGACAGGCATCCCCCGGTGGCTCCGGCTGTATCCCACCCACCCCATCTCCCCTGGCAGCTCCAGGCCCCCAGGCAGCATCAACCCCCTCCCAGGGCTCTTGCCAAGCTCCAGCATCCCAAACTCAAACCTGCCACTTCAGTGGCACTGAGGTGAAAACAGGCCACCCATCAAGCCAGGAGCCCAGACACGGAGCTGGCACGGTTCTTTGCCTGTTCATTTTCCAGCTCTGGGGCTGCTGAGGCAGGACAGCACCCCCAGCACCCTGGGCCAGGGCAGAGCTGGCTGCCTGGATCCCATGTGGGATGCACCCCCTGCCCTGAGGCATCACTGCTTCCCTGCACACCTCAGCTCCTCCCTGGAGCACTGGGCATCACTGCAGGGTGGGGAATGAAGCCCCTTCTATGGCCCATGAGCCAACATAGGCCAGTTTGTTCCCTGCTCCTTCACCCTCTAAGCTTTGTTTGTCTCCCACTGTTCCCCTCCTCTGGACCCACAGCAGGAAGGTGGCTCTGGAGCACCCAGGACGAGTCACCCAGTGGCATCCTTTGCCCCCAGCTCAGAACCAGAGCAGCTCCTTCCAACCTGGCCACTCATTCACAGCATCCAGAGGGGAAACCTCTTCCCTTTCCCTCCATCCCACCCACTCCATTTATTCACACAGAACCTGGATCCCACTTCCCTCCTCTCCTTGCTGGCCTGGATCTCTCCTACCTTCAAGGAAGGCTCCACGTCTCTTCCAAGGCTCCGTCTTCTACAAATCCCCCGTGGTGACTTCCAGCCCCAGCTGCTCACTGTGGGAGAACACGGAAACAGTGTCCTGGGGCTCGTCTGGGAGGACAAAGGTGGCCACGGGGAGATTTCACAGGGCAGGAAGCGGGTGAAGGCACTGGGAAGGAGAGGAAGCGATGCCCGCAGGCTCCCAGATCCACTTTCCCCAAGCAGTTTGGTTTTGAAATCCTCACAGTCCCATCAGGGAATGCCAGTGGCTCTGTCCCCATGGAGGGGCTCAGTGGGGACACTCCACATGCACTGGAGCAGGGGCAGTCTGGTATTCCCAGCTGGGCAGGGAAGATGGCAGGAGGGCCAAGGGAGCCGGGATGGTGCAACCCAGCAGAGATTTCATGTTCAGTGGCACAGGATAGGAAGGGCTGTGGGACTTGGTGACTCCTGGGAAGTGTCACAACAGCAGCAGCTGCAGGAGGGGGAGGGCCTTTCTCACCGCAGGTGTCCCATGACCCCCATCCCTGACAGGAAATAACAGGGCTGGATCTTCCTGCCCTCATAGGAAGGAAGGGGAGGGTGATGGGGCTGTGGGGCCCAGCACAGCCCTGGGGCCCCCAGAACGGCCCTGGGATCCCCAGAACGGCCCTGGGGTCCCTGACACTGCCAGAGGAACATGGGGAACACCCAGTGCTGCCAAGGGCTGCAGCAGAGCCACCAAACCCCACTCTGGTCCCCACATGCCACCCCAAGGTGCAGTGCTGGGGCAGGATTTGACCCTCTCTAGGCACATCCAGCCTGCCTGGCGTGGGAAAGGAACCCACAGCCAGGACACAGCCCACAGCAAGTGTGGTCCTGGGTCCTCCTGCCCTCCAAGCAGGTGCCACAAGCCCAACCTGAGCCAGCCCATCCAGTCACTCCCCTGTGCTATGGGGCAAATCCCAGTGTTTGGAGTGCTGGAAAAGGGCCCTTCCACCCCTTCCTCTCTGTGAGGGCCATGGCACAGCCCCAGTGGCCCGGTGCAACCAGGGCCCAGCACCCAGAGCCACTCACAAACCTCCCTCTGGCCCAAAACACGCCCTGCTCACCTAAATATTTGGCCTGGGGGAACAGGGAGGTGGCTGAAATGAGGCTAAAAGGCACGTTTTTCTCTTGCTTTTGGAACAAGCTGGAGAATGAAAGAGAAGCCCCAGGTGCAAAGGCTGCTCTGAGAGGGGCACAGACCCAGCTCAGGGGACTGGGGAGGACCAGTTCCCCCAGTTGGGGCTGGAGGTGAGCACTGGGATGGAACAGGCACCAGGAGACCAAGGCAGGGCCCAGCCACCTTCCCCAAGCATCCAGCCTTCACCTTACCTGGCTCAGCTCCCGTTGGACACCGGATCCCCGAGGAGGAGGGGAGCAGGGTGAGGCCAGGGTGGTGGCCAAGCCTCTGTGTCTCCCCTGGGACAGCAGAGAGCCAGACCGGATCTGTTTACAGCCCTTCCGTTATTCAGGAGCCCAAGCAGGACAAAGGGGAGGGAAAACAGAGGCTCACGCAGCAGGGAGAGCATCAGGGCTCCAGCACCACCATGCTGATGTGGGGCTCCACTTCCACACCACCAGGGACCCCTCTGAGCCACGTCCTGCACAAAAGGGCGACTGTCACACCAAACCACAGCCTCTCCTGTCTGCACAGCCTCACTCCGTCCTACCCCTGGAGAACACTGGAGAGGAGTTTTTTGGCAAGCAGGCTCAGAGAGAGGCTGGGCCTGGGGGACAGGGGTGGAAACCCCCCTGCTGAGGGCTGAGGTCTGCCCAGGGTCACACATCATGGAGCAAACCTCAGTGCAGGGGCAGGTTCTGCTGCTGCCGGGAAGGCAGGAAGGGGAACACCCGCTGCCTGCAGCTCCACACGTGGGCAAGCAGAGCCCAACCTCCACAGCATCCCTGCCACCTCCCTGGCCTCCTCCCCACACGGATCAGGACAGGTCCCTGACCCCTGCCAGCCCTGCTGACCAGCACAGCTCCAGCAGCAGAGTCACCAGAAAACACTGAAAATCCTTCTTCCACATTTTAAGCATTTCCACCTAGAAAAAGGCTGGTATTGGAGAGGCACCTCTGGCTAGGGGCATCTGTCTGTATTTAAATATCTGTACTTGAATCCAGCAAGTCTGTCAGTCGCAGGAAACAGCCCATCCACCTGCTCTCTGTGCCACCCACTCTGGCTGCACCACGAAGAGCAGCCCAGGGAATTAGCCTGAGGTGGGTGGTGCTCAGTGTCTCTCCCCCAGAACACTGAACAAATCCTGGACATGCCATACTCCTGATTAGAACATAGTCCTGCTTTCAGAGATGGCAGGAACACCCAGCCCCAGGCTCTGTGCTGTATTTCTCTACAGAAACAATCCTGCATGACTGAGTTTTCTCAGAATGCAACAAACACTCTGAAGCACAGTCAGAACACAGGCCCTGAGTGACCATCTGCCTTCCTCCAAGACAACAGGAAACTCTGCAGCCTGACCAGACTTCACACTCGAACCTCCAGAATCAGTGACAGCACGTTTTTCTTGCCCTGTATCTCTTACTTCCACCAATCTAGTTCCAAAACTTACCTGCTGGTATCACCAGGGGTTCAGCAGCAGTGAGAAGGGGAAGTGGGAGGCAGGAGCTGTCCCAAACGTGTGTTTGAAGGCAACATCAAGAGCCTCTACTGCAGATCCAAGTCTGGGGCAGATGTCCTTGGTGGTGATTTACAGAGCTGCAGGAACTCCTCTCAGGCAGCTACACCAGGGGCATGGGGGACCACAGAGTATTCTGAGTTGGAAGGGATGCACAAGAATCGAGTCCAAACCGAGCTGGCAGAACTCCCTCTCCTTCCAGGCGCTTCACTAAACATTCTCTATGGAAAGGTGCTGCTACTCCTGCCCAGGACAAGATCTGGTGTGCACTAGGACTGAGGAGCTGAGCACTGAAAGGCAGCCAAACTCAGTCCACTGCTGCTCACCTCACTGCCAGTCACTCCACCTCACTTGCACCTGCCCTGCAGCACCTCCTCTGCCTGCACCACTCCTCCACCAGGCCTCGTCTGCAGCCACACCAGATCTCCAGCCAGAGCCATCCTGGACACAGACTGTCCTCCTGACAGGCCCAGCCTGTGCCCCTCTCCCTTCTCAGTCAGCCCAGAGCCACAGAAAGTTTCAGGTCGCTTCTTCCTCACAGAAATTAGTTAGTCAAAAGCCAGACCAGCGATTGCCTGTGGGCTTTCAACAGGAAAGGTTTCCACACTGCTCACTGCTCTTAAAAACAGCAGAGTCGAGTCCTTCATCACTGCTTCGGTTATTTTTGTTTAGCCCCTCCAGCTCCTCTCCCTCCCTGTTTATCTTCTCTGAAAAGCACCTTCTGGTTTTGAAAGTTTAGATCTTCTTTTCAAAGAAAAAACACCAGCGTGAGAACTTGTAGTACCTTTACATTCAAAAGAGACTGTTGCCTCATGACTTCTCTTTGAAATAATTCCTTTGTTTGATCATTTATGCCTTTTTCTTTCCTTAAACTTGGATCTCTTGGGCTGGGAATTAAGATTAGTGTCGATCACTTCTGCTTTGCTCACTGAAATATCACCCAGTGCATGGACACGAAGGATTTTGTTTGTAAACTCTTTCTGGAAAGCAAACGGGAAAGTTCTTGGCAAGCAAAACCTGCTGCTTCCTCCCGAACAACAGAACACAGGACCACTTTGATTAGCACCAAAAGGATTTTAAATGAACAGTTCCAGGGAGCTCCCTTCAAATCATAAAATGTCAATTTTACATAAAAGTGTGTTTACAAATAGTTTCTGCTTTACACTCAGCTCTGCCCATTACTGACCAGAAGTTATATACATACAAACTAGCTCAGCAGCTTCAACCACTTGCAAGGAGACTGTGGAATTTATTTAAGAAATAAAAATAGGATTTCCCGGGTCCTACAAATTCTCTTCAGCCTGCCGGATTGAGCCACCTGCCGGCTCCTGCAGCCTCGGGAGGGCACTAAGCTTTGGGGGAGAAGGGGTACTGTGGGTGCCACCAGTCGAGGAGCCTGACGCTGTGCACGGGGTCCAGCACCACCTGCACGCCCTGCTCCGGGCGCGCCTTCCTGCCGCTGCGCACGGGCGTGTCCTGGAACACCAGGCGCACCCGGTGGTGCCGCATGTCGGTGCTCACGTTGATGGTGAACTGCAAGAGAGGGCAGAGAGCAGGAGGGGACAAAAATTCAACAGGGTTCTCAACAGAACACGCCGAGATTTTTTTTTAGAACTCCTACTGGGTTGTGAAAGAGCTGAAGTATTTCCAAGCCTACACAGCACTGCGTTTGAGCTGGTTTGCTCCGCCTGGCGACCCCAAAAAATGCTGCTCTGAGGGGGGTAAAACATTGGCACAGCTGCCCAGGGCAGTGGTGGAGTCACCAACCCTAGAGGCGTTCACAAGGCCTGTGGCTGTGGCACCTGGGGACACGGTTTAGGGGTGACCATGGCAGAGCTGGGAGAATGGTTGGACTTGATGGGTCTTAGAGGTCTTTTTCAATCGAGACAATTTTATGAGTCTGTGATTCTAAGTGAATCTGGAAGCAAGTGGCTGTCAGGGGAAGTCTGGAACTCACTGCCCTACTCCTAAGAGAAGCCAGACTGAACCCCCCCTGGGCACAGACCTTTCTGAAGCCCTGACTCACAAGCACAGCCCCTCATTCCCCACAGCACTGCCCGAGCCCTCCTGCTCTGCTGCTGCCTGGAGCCCAGAGTGGGGGGCTGTCCCCAAGCTGCTCTTCCTCCCAGTCAGGGACCAAACACACATTCCAAGAGTCTGCTCATATGGGATTTTCCCCTCAGAATTTACTGCCAGTAAGGAGGTATTTTCATGAGGAGGGCAGAGCTCCACTTCTCCTGCTCCCTCCCTCTCGGAACTGCTGCAGTCCTGGTAACAGATCTGCCCCCAGACATTGCACAACCACAGCTCCCTGCAGATTCTGTACACCCTCTATATTTACTGTCCAAAATAGGGAAGAGCCAATGGAAATGGAGAAGTTACACTGAGATCCTCAGCATTTCCTGTTCATGAACCATAAGATTCCTAGAACTGGTTTGCTGATGGAGCAGTGGGATTTACACAGCCCCAAAAGGACACTAGATGGGATTCTTAGAGTTGTCCTGTGCAGGGCCAGGAGTTGGACTCAGTGATCCTTGTGGGTCCCTTCCAACCCAGGAGATCCCATGATTTTAGGTGCCCTCTTCAGCTCCTTCCAGGAAGCTCACCTGCAAAGCTTGCCCAGCAGCTCTGCCCCACTCACCAAGGTAAACGTCATGCCCATGACGATTGGCACGAAGATGAAGTTGAAGGTGGTGATCTGCAGCAGGCAGCAATCCTGGTCTGGGTTTGTGTGCACTTCCTCATACTGGATTGGGGGCTGGAGACCTTTACAACACTTGCTCTTAAATCTGGGGGACTTGGAAGAAAGAGAGACTGATTTAGCCAGGCAGGTTCTCACCATCTCCCCACGTGTCTGGGCAAAGTGTTACAGAAACAACAGAAAGCTCAGGACAGGCACCATTCCTTTAGAGGCAGAATTCCCAAGGCTGCCTGAAATTACTGGCTTCTCCCAGGACCCATTCCTGGAGCTTTTCCCTGGCTTTTTTCATTTCTCTGAGAAATCTTTGCAATGGTAAAACAAGAAGTTTCAGATTTTGGTCAAAGTTTTGAGCACTTCAGTCAGTCGGTTGGGTTTTGGTAATAAGTTTTAGCAATGACATCTCAAAGATGAGATTACTGGGGGTAACAAATGATCCACACCCTACAGGAGAGAAAGGATACCAAAGGAGGCAACAAAAATGTGGGATTCCAAATGTCCTGGTAACACAGACTGAAAACTGAGTGTAGTTTCAGAATGTGCTTTAGTGTACCATGGGAATCACACTTTTCATTTATTCTCTGAACACATAAAAAGTTTCCACTTTCCCTTCTACTACACTGAAAAATAATTCCTGCTTCAAACAAAAGTCACAGCCAATCTGGTTCTTCTTTCATACCTGCTTTTTGAACTTGAAGTTGAATTCCCACATTGCTTCTTGTCTGTTCCCTACAATCTTTTTGCACCAGAAAAGCAGACACTGAGGTGGAAAAAAGAAACACAAAATTATGAAACCCTTAGAGGCACCACTTTAAATAACTTTTAGCAGAGCATAAAGGCTTCCAATTACAAACACAATTATATAGGAGCAATTAGGAGCCATTTACTCCAAATTATGTTCAAAGAATCCTCTCAGCAGTTTAGATCCTCCACTTTCAAGCTGGCCAACTCCTCATGCAACTGGAGAATACAACAGGCAGCCTCTGATGTGCCAAACAGAAAAATCCTGTTGTGCCATTTATCCCTCTCCTAAGGCAGGAATGAGTGGTGCAGATTCACCCACTCCCCTCTGCCCACCAGGAACTCCCATCAAACTGGGCTCCAAACAAGATTAAAGCGAGGACCAGCTGAAAACAGAATAAGGATCAAGAAGGGAAGGATCCAGAGGGAAATGCAAAGCTACGAGGTGATGGATGAGAAAGTTCCTAAGCCCCTGTGGTGTCAAAGCTGACATCCCCAGGCACTGATTGTCATTGCTCAGAGTACAAAACCACTGCCAGGACAGCACAGTCTGACCAACCTCCTGCCCCTTTTTAAAGGAAAATGAGCAAACAGCCTCAAACAGCCTCTGAGGTCACCAGCACTGCCTTCCCACACACACACAACACCAGCGTCCTCCACTTCCACCTGGTTATCCCTGTGTGGGCCACAGGCTCATGCCAGCATCCAGCACTCACTCTAGAGCAGAGGTCTCAGCAGAACTCCTGTAGGAAGCTGGGGGGGAGGGAAATTCCCTGCCTAGCAGTCAGTAGAAGCAACCAGGCTTCAACAGCCACGGAAAAAACCTGGCAAGTCAGTCCAGCCATCCCTCAGATCGTTTGCACTTGACAGGTGCCAGCCCACCACAGCTGGTCTTACCTTTCACCAGAGTCAGCAGGAAAAGGAGGAACACCTGGGTGAGGAGGACTCCTGTGAGCCATACCCAGTCCCTCCTGAAGAGAGAATGCCTGACTGGGCTGCAGGCTGCAGCACATGTGTAATCTCACTCTAGAGCAGAGTTACCCCAATGAAACAAAGCCAGAGCCAGCCTTCACCACAAAGGCTCCAAAATTAGAACTACAGGGGATACAAGACCCTCTACTTCAACTGAGTCATGTCCCTAAGCAAGAGTCCCTAAAGGACCTTTATCTCCACAATCTTCAAGAGGTGAACAACAAGGCCAAGTGGAGTCAAGCTCAGAAACACACAAGGAGAAAGCAACCCACAGGTTTTGCTCCAATAAAAACGTTCTCCAGATCTCTTTTAAACTCGGGTGGGCAGCAGATGTTGCTGAGTTTAACTCCAGCACCATGTGTGGTTCACCTGCAGAGACAGCCTGGTGTGGCACTCGTGTGGTCATGGCAAGTAGTGAAGCACAAAACGGTCAGTACCTCCTAAGGGGCAGAGGATGTCCTCGGGTCAGCCGTCCTGCCCTTCAGACGCGCCGTGCTCCGCCAAAAATTAGGGGGTGTCTTTAAAGGGCAAACACCTCTGCTGACACCATAACGGCTCCAGTGTCCCACACAAGCTAGGCTAGGGAGAGAGAAAAGGAAATTAAAGAGGAAAAGCTGGATTGGATAACACCCGGCTCTGGGCTCTCTCCTCTTGCCACATGCAGTTTATGCAGGTGTCGCCGTTAGTTTCAACGACCCATAAAGGTACAACCAAAGCTCATGAAAGCCAGAAGGAGGGGAGGCAGTGCCAGAGCCTCCTTCAAACTCTCTGTGCCCAGGAATTCCTGAGCACAGTCACACAGGTGGAGCTCAGAGTCCTGCAATGCCACAGTACAGCAAGACCAGACTCAGGATGGCTCTTTCATGCTCCAAGGTTTTAAGTCAAACTGCTCTGACAAAGCCTCTCATCAGCATTTAATTTCCTTTTTTAAAAGCTGAACAACAAAAAGCTGCACTTAACAGATCTTCCTCAAACCATTAGTACAGGAGAAGCACTAGCAGTGGGCACCAAAGCCGTTATGATGTCAACGTGAATCCTTCCAAAGTGCCCTGCCAGCTCCGAGAGCCACTGCAGACCCGAGCAGTGGGAGGAGGCTGGGCTCAGGACTGGAGTTCACTTCGAACTTCCTCGAAATGTTTTTGGTTTTTTAATCTTTAAGAGCACTGATCCCCAAAGAGGGGACAGGAAGAGAATGAAGAGCTCTGGATGCAGAGCTAAGACCACACACAGATGCGTGTGTGCTTCTCCCTGTGCTGCAGCACCACCTGCTTGTGTGCTGCTGGATGCTCCCTAAGCTGGGACAGCCTCTCCAGTCCCCACCCAGGGACAGCGAGGAGGAAAGGAAGGAAGTGAGGGGATGGATGAGGTTGCTCTATTTTGAATGGAAAAGGAAGTACAAATCCTGAACCAAACCCACTTCAGTTCGATTCCAAAAACCTCATTCAACAGGTTTTAGACCTTGGATTTGGACGGGTGGAGAATTCACATTTTTGCTTAAGCTGCTCACAGAGCATCAGCCAGTTGCAAGTAAGAAACCAAACAAGAGACACGGAGACATTTCAGAGTTAATGGTCAAGAGCAATTAAAGAGGAATGGTGCAAGTGCTCCAAGCTGGGACCGCACAGGGAATTGCCTGCCCACACCAGAGACAAACCCTTTACAGCCCAACACAAGAGCAGCCCCAGGCCCAAAGCAGACACTGGCTCTGCACATTTGCCATGCTCGCCACCCTGGCACTGCCCTCCCTCACCCAGACACCCGACCACGGATGACCTACAGGAAAGCAGCATGACATGACTCCTGGCTACCAGTGTCACTCCTGAGCTCTCCAGATGCCTGTTACAGAGAAAAGATGTACTCTGACAGACAGTGTCAGCACAGAGCAGAAGATATAAAAGCTGATCCTATGGAGCCTCCTTTCAGAGGAAGGCAGAGCTGCAAACATCCCAGGCAGTTCTGACAGCCAGTGAAGCGAGTGCCCTTTTGTTGGTTACAAAGGTGTTGTGGGAGGACTTAAGCAGCAGTTATTCCAAAGAGTAACTCTACAAACAACCAGCACACTTTCACAAATCCCTGTTCTGAGTTAGTGACCATCCTACACCCAAGCTTCGCTGGTGACCATCTAAACATCGTCTATTTTTATCTCTAGAAAGAAACAAATCCAAACCAAACTGCAACAGCCACACCTCAGGCACATCCCACGTCCTCAGCGATGCCACTTACTCTGGAATTTTTTAAAGTGCTGGGAGTACTGTCTGGAATAGCTGGGTTCCTGGAGACTCGGGCCGCGAAGGGCTCGTACATGTGGTAGAGCGAGCGGATGACGCAGGCTCGGAGACAGTGCAGCTTCTCCATGGACTCGGGGCGCAGGCGCAGCGGCAGGTACGCGTCCAGGCTGTAGTGCCTGAGGGCCAAGCACACCCCCCCGTCAGCTGCAGGGTCACAGTGCCAGGCACAGCCAGGGACACAGCCGGGCCATCGGACTGAGCAGAGGACCCCTGGGCAAACCCCTGAGGGCTCTGAGGGTGTTGTGCTGCTCTGTGTGGCATAACATGCTTGACCCGCACCAGGCAGGTTTGCAGCACAGATACCTGCCCTGGAATACTGGGGCAGTTTTGGGCACCACAAAGATGTGAAGCCATTAGAGTGTCCAAAGAGGGTAATGAAGATGGAAAAGGGCCTGGAGGGGAAGGGTGTGAGGACACTGAGGGCACTTGGGGTGCTCAGCTGGAGAAGAGGACACTGAGGGGAGACCTCATTGCAGGGACAACTCCCTGGGGAGGGGCAGAGGAGGGGCAGG
>JAWWMP010000077.1:276147-312359 GCA_035047865.1 Dendrocincla tyrannina | reverse complement strand
TGTATCTATGGATGAGGGGTGTATCCCGAGGGTGTGTCCATAGATGAGGGGTGTATCTATGGATGAGGGGTGTATCCAGAGGGTGTGTCCATAGATGAGGGGTGTATCTATGGATGAGGGGTGTATCCCGGGGGTGTGCCCATGGATGAGGGGTGTTTCCATGGATGAAGGATGTGCCCATGGATGAGGGGTGTGTCCATGGGTCAGGGGTGTTTCCACGGGTGAGGGGTGTATCCCGGAGGTGTGTCCATGGATGAAGGATGTGCCCATGGATGAGGGGTGTCTCCCGGTCCGCGGTGTGCAGGCGGGGATGGTGACGCAGTGGGCGGGCAGGGCAGGGCAGGGCGGCGGCGGCGGCGGCTTCCAGCGCCTTCGGCGGGCGGTGAGTGCGGGCGGGGCCGCGGCCGCGGGGGATGCTCGGACCCCGAGACCCCGCGGCGGGCCCGGGCGGGGGATGCTCAGCCCTCCTCCCCACCCTCCCGGCGGGGCTGGACCCGCAGCATTCGATCCTTGTAGCCTGCCCCCGCCGGGGATGCTCTGCTCCCCCCGAGAGGGGATGCTGAGCCCCCCGCAGTGGGGCTGGACTTGGGGGGTTCTACCCTTATTGCCTCCCCCTGTGGGTGCTCTGCTTCCCTCCCCCTCCCCGAGAGGATGCTCTGCTCCCCCCGAGAGGATGATGTGCTTCCTCCGTGGGGATGCTCTGCTTCCTCCGTGGGGTTGCTCTGCTCCCCCCCGAAAGGATGCTCAGCTCCCCCCGTTGGGATGCTCAGCTCCCCCCGAGAGGATGCTCTGCTCACCCCAAGAGGATGCTCAGCTCCCCGCGTTGGGATGCTCAGCTCCCCCCGAGAGGATGCTCTGCTCACCCCCGAAAGGATGCTCAGCTCCCCCCGTTGGGATGCTCAGCTCCCCCCCAGTGGTGCTGGGCTCGGGGGGCTCTGCCCTTTCAGCCTGCCCCCGTGGGGATGCTCTGGCCCTCCCGAGGGATGCTGATCCCCCCGCAGTGGTGCTGGGCTCGGGGAGCTCTGCCCTTTTATCCTCGCCGTGGCGGTGCTCTGCTCCCCCCGGCGGTGTCGGACTCGGGGGTCTCAACCCTTTTAGCAGCCCGCAGGGGTGCTGTGCTGCCCCCCTCCCCACGAGGGGATGCTCCCCATTGCCCCCCGGTGCGGGTGGGGGGGATGAGGGATGCCCAGCCCTGCCGTGCCCCGGGGGATGCTCTGCCCACCCCCGGCTCCCTCCGGGGGGCTTTGTCTCCCACCCCGGTACTCCTTGGAGGGGGTGGCCGGGTCGGGCTGTGCTGAACTCCCCCGTTTCCCTCGGTTGAATCTGAGCTGGGGATTGCCATCCTCACCCCCGAGCTGGGTTGGGGGACCCTGACATTACCCCCGGGCTGGTCATCTGAGCCGAGGGGCATGATGTGCCCCCAGCTCTGCTGGCCCCAGAGCAGGGGGCAGAGCCGGGCAGATGTGCTGCCCCATCGCTGCTGGGTGTGCGGGCAGGGGGGGTGAAGGGTGGGCACATCCAGCCCCCGAGGCCGCATGGTTGTGGGGAAGGCAATGATTCCTGTAACCCAGGAGTGGGGAGAGGGTTCCTCGATTTTCAGCTGCTCCCTGCCCCTTGCAGCCCCCCAAACCGTCCCTTTGCATCCCCTCCCTCGCAGCTGCCACCTTATGCTGAGGGGAGTGCAGGGATGCTGGGGGCCTGGTCGTACCCTGGCCTTCTTCTGCTTCTCTGGTTTCCCACTGCCATATCCCCCCTCCCTCCGTGCTGTGCCTGCTCTCGAGCTCTCGGCTGTGCCAGCCCCTCTGAGCATCTGCCTGGCACCGACCTCTGGGCTGGACCAGCTCGTGGGGATGCTGCCACACAGAGAGGTGCTCATGGGGCTCAGCACCTGCCAAGCTGGTCCAGCTCAGAAGTGGGCAAATGCTCCCCGAGCTGGGCCAGCCTGGGCATTGGCCACTGTGCCCAGGGCTGGAGCAGCACAGGGAGCATCCTGCCAGCCTGGCCAGCTCCAGCTGTGCTCGCATCCTCTGTCAGCTGGGGCCAGCTCATCACAGCCATGGCAAGCTGCCTCCAGACACCACGGTTTTCTTCTGAATAACCAGCCTTTAAGGGCTTGTTTATCCCCTAAATTGCATCATTAAACAGCAATTGGCTTAGGGAGCTGGGTTTTGTTAAAGCTGTGCAAACCCTTCTGGGGACGCCCTGGGTTTGGCCAAGTCGGGTTGGCAAAGTGTTCATTTAAGCTCGTTTGCCACCATCTGCTGGATGCTGGATGAGGTTCTCCTGGTGGGTTTGATACCACCAGGCCACTTTTGAGTGTGAGCTGGTCCAGAGGTGAGGTGTGAGCTGGAGTTTGGGACCTGGGTGAACATGCCTGTGTGGTTTGGGAGTTTCTTGGTTGTGATGCTGCCCGAGCTTTAGTGGAGATGGAAAGCTGGTGCCTTTGTGTCTCTGGTGACCTGGGAGTCTCAGGTCCCTGTGTTTTTAGGGACATCACAATTTCCATGTGTTGGTTGAGAAGCAGGAGAGATCTCTGGGGACTTCCCTGGAGATTTGTGAGGGAGCCACGGGCACAGCTCCTGCTGCTGCCTGCCTGGCACCCAGGGGTGCTCAGGTGCCTTCCCAGCTTTGGTGCTTTGCTCCTCCTGCCTCTCTTTTCCAGGAGACAGCCCAGAGGTTGTCCAGGACTTGTGTCACCAACTGGAGGGTGGGGGAGCCTCTAAACTGGCAGATTCCTGAGGCACCAGTGCTGGGACTGATGGACAGATCCAGCTTTCTGGAGTGCCCAGCTGAGCTATGGATTGGCAGATGTGGGATTAAGCATCTCAGCCCTCTCTGTGCAGCTTTCTGGCTTTGTGGCAAGTGGATCTTGCTCTGCACCAGTGGCTTGGCCCAGCTGTGCCTTGGCACCCAGCAGCAGCTGAAGTGCAGGTGCTGAGGGACTGAACCTGCTGCAGATTTGGGTTCCTGCCTGTCTCAGTTGTTTCAGAAAATGCCAGGAGTAAAAACTGCCCTGAAACCCTCCTCATCTGTACCTTTGAGGGGTCTCTTTTCAAGCCCTGTCCTTTCAGGCACCTCCCACTGGGGTGGGGACAAGGATGAGGATGGTGGTGTGAGGAGAAGGAGGAGGAGGAGGAGGCTGGGTGTGAGTTGATGGGGTCCTGGTGTGCTGGGGGGGGACATGGTGGCCGTGAGTGGGTGCTGGGAAAGGACCTGACCCCCTGTTGGAGGTGGGAGTTCACACTGAATTGGGGGAGGCAGCCCTGGAGCATCAGAGTGGGCTGAACCCAAACTGGTCCCAACTGGAAGGGCGTCTGGAGGGCTCCACTCTGGGCACAGGGAGTGACTTTGGCATGGATGTCCATCTGCCACTTGGGCAGTGCCATTTCAGGTTTTCCAGCAAAGCAGAAAGATACTGGAGTCTTTATCTAACCTTGAAACCTTAATTTACAATTAATTTCCTCCCAAAGAATGCTTTGGTGAGCCAGAGGTTTCCCAGATGGCTCCCAAAAGTGAGCTGGGAGGTCTCTGGAGTATTAAGTGATGGAGAAGGCTGTTGGATCCCCTGCTCAGCTTTCCTCCCAGAGAGACTACCCTGCTCTTTCCAGGTGGTTTCCCTGAAATGCCAAGCACCAGGTGTGGGGTGAGGGACCTGAGGGCTCTGGTGTGGGCTCTGCAGGTGGGTCCAAGCCCTGGCCAGGCTCCTGAGGGATGTGGTTGGGAATTTTCAGTGCTTGGAGGCCTCCTGTGTGAGCAGACGCCGCCGAGAGGCTGGAGGTGGGTGCACGTGTGGGTGTGTTCACACGGGTTGGCATTTGGGAGGCAGGAAGGGAAAATATCACATGGAACAACTGCAGTGTTGGGGGCCAGGTCTGTGCTTGGGCCCATCTGGAGCAGAAGTCGTGGAAAATGATTCAAGGCTCTTTGCTAAAAAGAGCTGTGCTGGTGTAATTGGATTTTGCTGCTTCTTGTGCTGTGGTCAAGCAGGTTCATACCTTGGGGGGCAAGTGGTAAAACCCTCTGGTTCATTTGCAGGGCGAGGATGTTCTGGGGAATCCGGCTGGGAAAGTTGGGGCTGCTCAGCCTGGAGAAGAGAAGGTTGTGTGGAGACCTCAGAGCCCCTTCCAGTGTCTGCAGGGGCCTGCAGGGAACTTGGAGAGGGGCTCTTCATCAGGAACTGGAGTGACAGGATGAGGGGGAATGTGTTCACACTGAAAGAGGAGAGATTTAGATTAGAGGTTAGAAAGAAATTCTTTTCTCAGACAGTGCTGAGGCCCCAGCACAGGGTGCCCAGAGGAGCTGTGGCTGCCCCATCCCTGGAAGTGTCCAAGGCCAGGTTGGATGGGGCTTGGAACAACCAGGGCTAGTGGAAGGTCTCCCTGCCCATGACAGGGGGTGGGATGGGATGAGTTTTAAGCTCCCTTCCAACCCAAACCAATCTGGTTCTGCAATTCTGTGAGCGAAGCAGGTGCTCATCTTCTCTCCCTTCTGTGCAAAGCCAAGCCTGGAGCAGCCCTGCTGCCCCTCAGCCCCCCTGCAGCCATGGCAGGGCAGCAATTCCCATCCCACAGGAGGATCTGGGTGCCAAACCTTCCCCAAAACCCACCGTGCAGGACACTGACCCCGTGTCCTCCATGTGTCCCTTCCTTTCCTGCCTCTCCCCCGTGGTGTTTCAAAGCAGCTCGTGGGTCTCCAGCTCTGCAATCCTGCAGGACTGACAAGGCTGGAATGGATCTGAAATGCAGATTATTTGATTTTATTTTATTTTATTTTTCCCCCAGCTCCCGGTTTTCAGTTCCTGCCACGCTTCTCTTCGCAGGAGCGAGGAGGTGCCGGCTGGGTGGCTGCCTCTAATTGCATCCAAAAAAAATACCAACCAGGAGGAAAAGAAAAAAAAGGAGGAAAACAAGTGGCTGCTGAGAGCTCAGCTCCCCCAGCCTGCTGGCCAGTGCCTCCCTTCCCAGGAGAGGGCAGATCCCAGGGATTTTTGCTGCATGGTGCCGCTGTCCCCCGCAGCATCCAGCTGTGCCCAGCCCCTCGGGGGTCCCGGAGGCAGTGCCATGCCAGGGAGTGCCAGGGAATGCCAGGAGTGCCAGGGAATGCCAGGAGTGCCAAGGAATGCCAGGGAGTGCCAAGGAATGCCAGGGCACGGGCACAGCTCCCCCGTGGGGAGGTGAGATGCTGACAGGGGCATCTTTAGAGCAGAGTTCTTTAAATAGCAGGGGATGTGCAGCAGGGCAGGAGGCTCTTCCTGCCTGGAACTCTCCTCCCAGCCTTCCGGAGGGCACAGCATCCCTGGCCAGGGCACGATGGCACAGCAGGGCAAGGGACCCCCGCCCGAAATGGCTGCCCAGCCACCTGGTGCATGGATTTAAAGCTCCTTTCCACCCTTTCCTGGCAGAAATGAGTTTTCTCCGTAATTCGGGGTGGGATTCCATCCCTGGCTGGTGTCGTTCCCGGTGTGGGGGATGATGTGCTGGGACAGCAGGGATGTGCTGCAGCCCTGGGGTGCCCCACAGGGGTCCAGAGGCAGGAGCTGGGCCGTGCACTGCATGGCTGGAGTGGAGGGGAAAGGGATGGTCAGCCCCACGGCCAGCCCAGCTCTCGCTGTTCCAGAGCCTCATTAGTGCAGTGAATCCTCAAATGGATCCTCTCCTGCCAAAGCCTGGCCTTCCAGGCTTCCAGAGATGGGAAGGTGTTTATAGCCTTGCTGTGGCATTAACACAGGTGTCATAAACCTGATCTCAGGCTCTTCATCATGACTTAAATTGGCTTGGTGGTGGTGCCTACAACTGTTCCCTGTGCAGACACTGACGGTGCTGGGCAGTGAGGGGATGGATGGGCTTGTACAAAGCCCACAATCCAGTTAATCTGCCCTGTAATTCAGTGTCTGGCAGCTCCACTGACTCGATCGTGGCTTCTTTCAAGCATCGCCCCCAAACTGTTTTACAGGAAGGAGTCAAAAAATGTCCAGGGGTTATTTTTGGCCATGTGTGATTTATTCACACACTGATCAGCCAGGAGGGGAAGTTATTCTGGTCCTAAACTGTCCCACATAGCACCCAAGTACCTTGTGTGAGTGTGATTTCTCTGCCTGGGGTGGCAGGAGGATGCTCTCCTTTGGGAATGGAGCTCTCAGGAAGCACCTTGGTGGCTCGGGGCCCTGGGAGCCCACCCAGGGACCTCAGATGAGACCAAAGCCAGGGGACACTGTGCCCTCCTGTGTCCCTGCTGTGGTGGAGAGCTCTGTGCCTTGAAATTCCTGCTCATCCCAAGGAATACCCAGCTTGATTGAGGTCTCCGTGGGTGACACCTGAATTTGGGGAGAGATGTGTCAAGGCTCGTTTGGCCACAGCATCATTTCGAGGTGCCTAGGGTGGTTTCCCTGCAGGATGAGGTGGCTGTGCTGCTGCTGAATGTCTCCTCCTCGGGTTGGCTTTCCCTGGCAGGCTGTGAAACTGAGCTCCTTCTCTCGGGAAGGGGTGGTGGGAATGCAGTGTGAGGGTGGCACAGCCAGATCCTGCTTTTCTCCTGTGTCTGCACAAGGGACTCTTTCTATGGGGCATCCTGGTGTTGCCACAGCTGGTTTCTGGCCATGGATGGGGGGGTCTGCCAGGGTGGGCGTCACTGGCCTGTGCTGCTGCTGCCTTTGCCATCCTGCTGTGCTGCTGATGTGTTTGCCTCCCTGGCTGAGGATGGGATCGCTGTCAGCTGCATGCCCATGCAGAGGTGCCAGCTCCAGCAGAGATTCTGTCCCTGTGCCACCCTCTCAGTTCCTGTGGGACTGGGAGCACCACCAGTGGCACTGCCTGACCGTGGATGAGCTGCAGGATGGGCCAAGGGAACCTGATCCCCACATCTCCTGCAGCCTGGAGACAGGAAGGGCTGTGCCTGTCAGGAATTTGGGCTCAGAGAGGCTGGGGAGGATTCCCAGAGGTTTTGTGGGGGCAGAGGAGCAGCAAACAGAAGCCCCTAAAGGAACCAGGAAGAGTTGAACAAATCAAATTTCCCAGCTTTGATCTGGCTGTGGTAGGGAGTGGATGGGTGAAATCCTGGGGATTCCCATGTGCCTGCCCATGCTCCTCTCCAGCACCACAGCACCTGGAGACAGGTGCCCACGAGCTTTGTTGGGACACAGGTTATGGAGCAGGCTCTCTGAGGTCCCTGCCAGCATCTCCTGGAGAGCCTCCTCCTCCCTCAACCCTCCCAGGGGCTCGGGCTCTCCACTCTCCATGAGCACCATAAAATGGCTTAATTCATTTGAACCCATCAAGTGTTTAATTGGAGCCAGAAGGCTCCTGTCTGCTGCTCTGAGCTGTCTCTCCTTTGCCCCCAGATGCAGAAAGGGTTTGCTTTGCTGCTGTTACCTGTGAGACCTCCAGATGTGCCACCCAGAGAGCAGCTTGTGTTTGGTGGAGAGAGAAGATTCTCTTTCCCTCTCCCCAGCACCAGAACCTGGATGATAATCACTTGATTACTGCCAACACGTTGGGGCTGCCATATTAAAAAAAAGAGCATTTTTTCCTCACTTTGATCATCTGCTTCTGGTTAGTTTAGTTAGCAGACTTTTGCAGTGGCCATTTTTGGAGTTGGCAGCCGGAGCATCCCTGCAAACAGAAATGGCTTTCCCTCTGCCTGTCCTTGGTGTGTGCACGTACAGGAGGAAATTCTGCCTCCCTGAGTGGAGCTGCCACGAGCCCCAGCTCTGCTGCTCCGTGCCTGGCTCTGTGAGCGCCGGTGTCGCTTTCAAATCACACGCCGTGTCAATAAATCTCCTTGGAACTGCCCTGCAGCAAATGGCATCAGCCTGCACTTGGAGATCTCTCCCACACGTCCTCCTGCTGCCTAAAAATACCAGTGCTTTCACTCTCAAATGACTTGGCTATTGTACAGCCACCATGTTTTACTGAAGTGCTGCTGCAGGCCGGCTGTTGTGCTCCAGAGGGGGAATTCTGCCCGCTGGATTCTGGATTTGGGCAGCAGTTTGGAGCAGCTGGGTCGGTCTGGGGGTTAAATGGGCATTGTTAGCTTTTACACTCCATGATGGGTGTTAATAATCAGGGGTGCAGGAGGGAAAGCTCATCTCTGATGGAGCATCAAGCGAAACACCCCCCAAAATTCGTTCTTTCACCAAAGAATTGGACCCTCAGTGACCACCACACAAAGTGCCCTCATTGCTGGTGACCTTCCCAGGGCCGGGTGTGCTGGCAGCGACCAGCGAGGGCAGCTCCATCTCAGCACAGAGCACGGGAAAGGCTCCTCCAAAATCCCATCACTGGAGCCTTCCAAGCCCCTGAGCTGTCCCTGTGCTGAGAAGAGCAGAGGTGAACAGCAGCATCACCCACGAGGATGCTCTGGTGGCCCGCGTGGTTCAGGAGCTGTGGAACCCTCCCCGTGTGTCCTGGGTGTCTGGTCCATCCTCTCTGTAAAGACATAATTGACATTTCCACATGTGGCTTTGAGATGTGGGATACAGGGAAGGGCACTGACTGATGGGTCTCT
Organism: Dendrocincla tyrannina; assembly: GCA_035047865.1. Lineage (NCBI taxonomy): Eukaryota > Metazoa > Chordata > Aves > Passeriformes > Dendrocolaptidae > Dendrocincla > Dendrocincla tyrannina. The sequence goes on along the minus strand of JAWWMP010000077.1, from coordinate 303,857 downwards.
CTTCAGTGGCAGCTCCCAGTTCCTACAGGGCACTGGGCAGACTGGTGTGTAGCTCAGCAGTCAGAGGCTCTTTTCTCCAGCAGATTTCAGCCTCTTGACCTTACTGGCTTGTGGCAGAGCAGGGAGAGCTCATGGCTTGGACTATGAATGAAGCCAAGGGCTGATGTCACATGCTGTGACCTTGGGGTGAAGTGACAAAGTGGCTTTGTGGCACTGACAGGGGATTTGGGAGCAGAGCTGGGTGCAGTGGATGAGCAAACTGAAGTTCAGCATAGCTGGGAGGTGCTGAGCTGTAACACACGATGCTCTGAAAGGACGTGTTTCCTTAGGAGACTTTGGATTGAAGGTATTTGGATTTTCCTCTCTCCACCTCCATGGCATTAATCCGTTTCCTGCTGGGGAAGTTCATTTTGGGGCTGTAAATGCAGCAGAGGGTGGGCACGGGCTCAGGGCACAGGGCTGGCAAATACCTGGGAGTGCCTCACCCTGCTGGGGGTCACACCATGGGCACGAGAGCTGATGATTCCCCCAGCCTTGTAAACACAATGGTTTGGAGGCTGGAAAGGTGAGGAAAGCAATGCCATGTGGGTGGCTTGATTTCCTCCTCTCTCTGCTGCAGCTCTCAGGAAATCCAATCACTGGAGATGCCAGGGAGGTGCTGCCACAGCCCCGGGGGGGGACAAGGAGGTGCCACCCTGGTCTGTCACATGGAGATGTGGCAAGTCCTCCATCCCTCAGTGCCTGGCCTTTCTCCTTCCAAGGACTCCTGGCTCCACGTGGGCTTTGCCCTGGTGTGCCTCAAACTGCCAAAAAGCTGCTGTGGAGGGGGAAGGAGAAGGATCTGCCTTCACCCGGGGCTTTTTTCCCCCTTTCCCTTCAGGACAGGTGTGTCCACCAGGAGAGGGACCAGGGGTGGTCACTCATGAGCTGGACATTCACCTGAGTCTGTTCTCCAAAAAGCCTGACAATTTGCAGGATTTATCCCCAAAATCACAGAAACAAAGACTCATAGAATCAATAAGATTAGAAAAGACCTGCAAGATCATCAAGTGCAGCTTTGACCTCATACCACCACTAAACCCTCATCAGGAGGTGCTTCTGAGCACCCAGTTTAACCAGTCTCTGGGGCAGCTGGGACCTCCCTTTGCCCCTCTCCATGTCCACTGGCTTGGATTGAGGCTGATCCACTCTGAGGCAGCTGCTGATTGTGCTTGGTGGGACCCAAAACTCTTGTAAACTGTGAGGACTCCCAGGCCCAGGGCAGGTACTGGTGGCACCAGTAACTGGAGCAGGCTGGAGGAGCAGAGCTGGTCCAGACTGGTGGGAGGAGGATGCTGAAGTGATGGTGGCTTTATTGTCTCTGTATCTTCCTCTGAAGATGATGGTCTGGGTTGGAAAGAGTCCAGCCTTGGTGCCACCCTTGACCTTGCTCTGGCAGGACACACGTGAGGTTTGGCTCCTGCTGATTCTTCCCCAACAAGTGACTATTGTGGGGGTCAGAGTCCTGCCTGCAGGGCTCGGGAGGTGCCAGGGACAGGGATGGCAGGGCAGGGCAGGGCAGGGCACGAAGGGGGCTGTGCCAGCGCTGGGAGAGCGAGAGCAGCGTGACCTGAGCCCGGCCCTGGCTGGGATGGAGCTGCCCCTGCTCTGCCATCCCCCAGTGATGGGACCAGGGCTGGGGATGCTCCAGCTCAGCTCCTGCCTGGCTGGGGGTGGTCCTGGGGGCTCAGGGCTGTCCCCTCACAGGGTGGTGCCAGTGCTCCAGTTGCCTTTCCACTCGTGTTTCTGGCTGTGCTGCTGGTGCCCCGAGGAGAAGCAGGGTGGCATCCCCGCTCCTGTCCTCAAGCAGGTGGCGTGGCACGGTGGCAGCGTGGCCCGGGGGTGGCAGGAGAGCAGGGGGATGGCTCTGGAGGGATGCTGCAAAATGGGGAGGGATTTCACTGCTCTCTCAGGGGACCCGCTGCTCTGGGGCTGGCCCGGGGCTGCTGTCACCTGCACTGCTGTCACCTGCACTGCTGTCACCTGCACTGCTGTCACCCTCGCTGCCAGCACCCCGAATTTCGCCCCAGGCACACCTCCAGAAGTCAGCCCACCCCTGCAGTCACCAGGGTGGCCTTCAGGGGAGGGCAGGGCTGTTCTCGGGTGCTTGCTCCCCACGCTGCTTGTTCTCCGTCTGTTCGGCTTCCCCGTTCTCCTCAGTCATTATTTCTCTCCAGGTGAAGGCTTTTTAATAACATCTGACATTTCAGCCATTTTTGAGTCATTTCCTTTCTTCTACTCCAATTTTCTTGCTCTTCTTCATAACTAGGAAGGCTTTTTTTGTCCTTGGCCAGAGGGGAGGTGTCTCTTATTGCCTCTTATCATATTCCAGGAGGTTTGATTGGGTTAATGAAAATCCTTCTCCCTTTCTCTCGTGTGTCGCTTCCACTCCCATCTTCTTTAGCCTGGTTTCTTAAGGAAATGAAACCAAAGGGCTCCTTTCATCATGGCCTTTTCTCTGCCCCCTCTTGCTCTTGAGTGTGCTGGTCTTTTAGCAAACCTGATGGAGTGGAGAGCTCAGAATGCTGGGGGGTTTGGGGGCTGGAGGGGGGGACAGGGCCAGGTGATGCTCCACAGGGACACGGTGCAAGGGCTGGGCTGGGGTGGGCTGGTGTTCTCAGCACCCAGAGAACAGGGCTGTGGATCCCACTGGGAACACAAGGGGAACAGGGCTGTATCCCCCAGCCCATGAGCTGGGGTAACAGGCCACATCACCCACCTGGTTTTGCTTTCCTCGAGTTCAGGAGGGGATCCAGAGCAGGGGAGTTGCTGCAGCCTCACGGATGCGAGGTCAGGCTGGGATTTGGGAGGCCTGGGCTGTGTTTCCAGCCGCAGACTCACGCCTGGCTGTGCTCGAGGGCTTCTCCTGCAGCAGCAGGAGCTGCAGCTGCTCTGAGCTGATCTGCTGGAGTGTGAACTGCAGTGACAGAGGAGCCAGAGGAGATTTTGCTCTGCTACGGCAGGGAGAGGCAGCAGAGCTTTCCCCGTGGCTGCTGCAGATCTGCTTCCCTGGCAGTGACGTGGGGATTTGTGGTGCTGCTGAGCTGGGGCTTCGGCATCCTGGCAGTGGGGTTGGGAGTTCAAGTGCATCGGTGGAAAAGGACCAAAGGGCTTCTTGGGGTGTCCTTGGAGCTCCTTGCCCTTTGCAGCCAGGGATGGGGCACCTCAGGAGGAAAGGGGCACCCCAGGAGTGTGTGCCCTCCTGAGCCAGCCCAGCCCGAGGGCAGGGTTGTGCTAGGCTGGGGAGGAGGGTTTGCTGCACTCCTGCAGTGCTGGGTGCTCTGCCCAGGGGTGGCAGTGAGGAATCAACTTGCCTGCCTTGGCACTTCTGGGGGTCAGTTCCTGCTGTTGGCACCAAGTTGTGGAGCTGCACTCTGATGGTCTCCCCCTCAATGGGCCGTGTCCTCCACTTTGCATTTAACTCTGGTTTTTATTTTGGGCAGCCTGTTGTGCTGTCCCCTCTTCAGTCTTCGTCACCAGGAGCTTTGCTGAGCCTCACTGTGGCCCCTGCCCAGCACTGATACAGATTTGGCTCAGCACAGGGAGCCTGTCCCATGTCCCCTGTGGTCCTTCCCAGTGTGGGGGCCTTGCTGGGTGACACAGAGGGCACAAGGACACTTGTGGTCCAGCAATGAGCAGACTCCCTTCCCCAGGAGGATCCCCAAACGTGGGATCCCACTGGAAGGGGATGCACAGAGGTGGCTCCATGTCCCAGCTCATCCTACATCCCCTCCCCTTTGCTTGGCCTCTCCACCTGCTCATGCTCTGCTGGGTGCAAAGGCTTCGTGGTGGGAAGGCAAGGCCAGCCTTGATGCCACCATGGTCAGGCATGATGCTGATCCTCCCCAGGTAGGAGAAGGGCTTGGCGGGTGCCCCTGCTTGTGTGGGTGGCTTTCCAGGCAGGGTTTTGGTTTTCCTTTGTTCTCTCCAGCCTCTCTTGTGGTGGTGGTGAGTTGGGCTCTGTAAGTGAGGAGATCCCAGCTGAATAATCCGCTGAGGAAGCTGCTAATTCGAAGACATGTCTGTAATAATTAAATCATTATCTGGAGGGAAGAGAGAGCAGATACCAAAACGGGGCTAATTAAAACCCAAACCCAGGATGACTTGGGCTCTGGGCCAGAGCACAGCATAGTCTTTTGGGGATGTCTTCATGTGTAATTGCTTTTCAGAACATCAGTCCCACCAGAAAACCCATCTGTTCCCCCTCACGAGGGCAGGACTGACCCAGAAACCCTTGTCCTGTCCCATGTTCCTCAGACCAGGCAGCTGGAGGAGAGCCACGTGTATTGCAAAGGGCAGAGGAGATGGGGAGGCCCAGCTTGGGAGGGAGTTTGGTTCCTGGGCCTCAGGAGCTGCATTCCACCTTATCTCTGGAAGACTTAGTCCTTATTTCAGCCTTCAGTCTTGGCTGATGCTCTTTGGAAATCCTTTGAGAGCTGGGAGCAAGGTGGGCTCTTATCCATGACTGCTCCATGCATGGCAAGATTTGGGCACCCAAAGGTGCCACCACAGGGACTCAGTGCCTGGGAGAAGGTGGCTTTGAGTGTGGGAAGAGCCTTGCTCAGGTTCACTCCACATCTGGAGAGGGAGCTGGATGTGAGCTCAGCCCTGGAGTTACCCCTGGCCTGGCAGCTCTGAGCAGGTCCAGGGAGCTGAAAGGTGGTGGTTGTGATGTTGGAGGGGAGAAAGGGTCTTTGGACAGCACCTCCTGCTGTGCCATTACCACGACAGGTCTGCAGGGGGGGTGTTAATGGGTACCCAGAGCTGCCTGAGGCTCATCAGGCCCAGAGGTCACCACGTTCTTCAGCAGGACCAAACCCTCTGCAAAGGGCAAGGCACAAAAAGCCCACCTCCAGTTTCAGTGTGTTGGATCCAGGGTGGATTCGATGCTTCTGAGCACCTGCACTGAGTGGATTCTGCATCAGGGAGGTGTTGCTGCTCTGTCTGCTTAGGCTGAAGGTCCTAACGGGGGTGGTGGGAGGTGACACCCAGCAGCAATCCCTGCTCACATGAGCTGGCCCGGAATCGCTGTATTTCGGCAGGGAAGGGCTGGGGTCTGACCAAACCAGGCCCCTCCCAGAGCTGGTTCAGATCAGTTGGTGCATTTAGCAAAGGAGACGAGGTCAGGGAGCTCTGTCTCTCAGGTGTTCACATCCTGAGCATCACTCAGCCCGTGCCCTGGGATCGACACGACAGGTAAAGGTCACCTCTGGTGGGCTGGTGCCTGCAGGCAGCATCTGAACTTGGGAGGGCAGGAGGAGGGCACAGCACGGGGGGTGGGCAGGGAGCCACTTCTGCTCGGGTGAGCATCCCACCAAGCCCTGACACATGTTGGTTTTCTCTCCCTGCGTTGCCCTGGAGGGGCTGCAGCAGCACAGCCTGGCACTGCTGACGGGGGGGCTGGGCTGATCCATCCCTCAGCCACTGCTGGGTTCTGCTTGGCCCCACATTGGCAGGACTGGGGGATGCCCAGGGTCCAGAATTTTGTTGTAAAGAAGCCAGGAATTTAAAGCTGTCCTGCAAAAATGGTCACTAAACCCTCTGGGAGGTGCTGGCTCAGCTGCTGTGCTGGAGGTGTGTGTGGACAGGGGCTCCCATCCCTGTGTGTGTCCTTTTCCCTCATGAGGAAATTTAATGTGCTGTTGGCTTTTAATAGACAGTGCACGACAGGGGCAGCTCAGGCAGCAGATGTTTCCCAGCACATCGGGTCATCCCCTTCCCTCCATCCCCCCTCCAGGGATTTTAAGGAGTCGTGGCCACCACGTTTTCAGTGGCCACAGGAGCAGTGCTCAAAGAGTGGGACCAGGATGGAACCATCATGCCTTTGTCTCCTCCAGCCAGTCATGCACCGATGTATTTACCCACATTTAATTTCTTTAAAAGCCTGCTGAGCTGCAAATGTGTGTCCCTCCTCTCCTGGTGATGTGCATCAGCCAAATCCTGCTCCCCCCTCCTCCTGGGGTGCCTTGTGGGATTGTCCCAGTGCTTGGCCACGGGGCCACTTGCTGCAACTCAGGTGTCCCCGAGAAGCTGTGGCTGCCCCTGGATCCCTGGAAGTGTCCAAGACCAGGTTGGACGGGGCTTGGAGCATCCTGGGCTGGTGGAAGGCAGCAGGAGGTAGAACAAGATGGGCTTTGAGGTCCCTTCCAAGCCAAGCCATCCTGGGATTCTGTGAACTCAGAGTGTGGAGGAGCTCCCCAAAGTGCTGGGGAAGTGACAAAGGGCTGGGTCGAGAGGTTTTGTGCTGAGGGACATAACGAAGTGGGTGCTTTTTGGCTGCCCTTTGGGGGTGATGGGTGCAAACGTGGGCCAGGCTCGATGAGGGCTTGGTTGGGGCCACCCTTTGGGGTGGGCTGGGCACGGCTGTGGGACATTGTGGGACACACAGTGGGGACAAGGGCAGGAGCTGTCGGTGCCAGGCAGGGGCTGTGCCGGCTCACTGCAGTGCTGGGCTCCACAGAGCTGACATTTGAAGAAGGAATGAGCTGGAAATTGAGCTGAACTAATGCCCAGTGCTGCTTTTTGTGATGATCCATGCTCAGAGCAGAGCTCTGCTGGCACGGAGGAGCTGCCACCCCTCTGCAAACCACCCACGCTGTTTGGAGCAGTTTGGTGTTAATTCCCTCAATTTGAAACTCTGTTTTTTCAAATCCCCCAACCCAGGGGAGCAATGCTGGGGCATCCTGTTTCATCTGGTCCATCTCTCTTTATCCAGGGTGGTGCTGAGCATCCCTGGATCGGGTGCTGGAGCAGAGGGGTGATGAAGGCAGTGCTGGGCATGCATGGATGGGTGCCAGGATCACCAAATGGGCACGGTGACAGCACAGGCTGGAGCTTGTCCACTTATCCCTGGATGCCCCGTAGTGCCAGCACATTCAGTGGCCTCTTCAGGGACAACTCGAGGGGACACTGTCCTGAGACACCCCCATCCCTCCCCCCTGGCACACCAGGCTCCCAGCTGGGATGGGACCCCCACCCCTGGTGGCTCAGCCAGATCCAGGCACGCTGGGACCACTCTGGGAGAGGAACTGGCAGGTGCCCACGGCTGCTGTGCCCTCCAGGCACCCAGTCCTGCTCTGCCTGCCCAGGCTGCTGGAGGTGACCTTGCTGCCTCCTAAACCATGAGCATCACTACCTGGGATAGGGATGTGCCAGGTAATGCAGAGGGAGGGAGAGGAGGGGCTGCTGGGGGTGGGTGAAGCCCTCAGAGCTCCCTGCTGGGTCTGACACAGCTCCTGGCACTCATAAAGCTTGTTTTATTCTTCCTGAGCTTCTCCAGTACTTGGGATCTCTGGAGGGAACTGGACTAGATACCTTTCTGTCTTCCTTGTGAGCTGTATCTGAGAGGAGTGAGCTCCAGATGGAGCATTTTCCATGGCAGGCTATTTTTGAGGTGCTTTCTGTGGCTCCTGTGATCCCTGATAAGGGCTGAGATAATGCCACCGCTCTCCTAAACCTGGATTTTCCTTCTCAACTCAGTTCTCGAAGCACAGCATCTTCAGGACCCTCCTCATCACTGGCACCACAGGCTGGGCACGTTCTCTGTGCTGGTGTTTGGGGCTGTGCAGGGGCAGAGCCTCCCCCCGAAAGTCCTTGTGGCAAGAATGAGGGTCAAAATGCAGGATAAATCCTTCCCGCAGCCCAGTCTGGCTTCTCCAGCACTTCTCAGCAGCTGGCACTGGGACTGGGAGCTGGGTGTGCCCGGGGGGCTCTTTCCAGGGGCTGGTTTTGCATGTGGAGGGTGAAGTTGCTCCACTCGGGTTCGACAGAGCAGAGCTGCAGTGTGTGTGCCTTGCCCCCAGCCACCCTTTGATGTCACTGTCCTCAGATGTCCCCACACGGCCGCTGCTGCTGCCCGTGCCCTGTCATTTGTGGTGGATGGCAGGGCTGAGGCGCCAGGAGGTGACAGTGGCACTGTGGGGACAGCAGCAGGGAAATTCCAGCCTGGGCTGGGGGTGTCCCCATCTCTGCCTGCTCCTTACTGGGACCAGTCCTGCTTTCTGTGCCCCTCTGCCAGCTTCATCCTCCTCTTCCAAACCACGTCAAGGGACCCCAGCTTGGCCAGGGGAGGTTGTGGTTGTCCCTGGCATGAGGATGCCTGGGAGGAAGAGCAGGTTTTGACCTGGTCCTACCTGGAGCTGAGCGACCACAGCCCTGAGATCCCGTTCACCCACATGTCCCAGTGGGGGTGGAGATGCTTGGGGTGTGTCCTGGGGGTTTCCCCTGTGGATGTTGCAGAGCTGTGCTGGTTCTGGATGTGATCCTTGGAGCAGAGAATCCCCCTGGTGTCCCACAGCCCACCACGGTGGGAGCTGTGCAGGAATGAGCTGCACCATCAGCAAAGGGATTAAGGGACTCGCTGAGGTTCCTTAGCACAGGGAAGGGAGAGCAGAAGGGTCTTGAGTTCCCAAAACTCTCCAGGCTGCCTCTGCTTGGGGTCATCCAATGTCCAAGCCACGATGTCACCTCTCTTCTTGAACAGGAAGGGCTGAAAGTTCCAGGGTTTTGGGACAGTGGAGAAAAACGATGTCCTGATGGGTGAGGGGAGCCCTGGGGTGTCTGCAGGTGGGATGGGGAGCTCGAGGAGGGTTGGGGTGCAGATTTCCTTGTGTGCTGGAATAGCTGATGGGGAATTGCTGAGCTCTGGAGTGTGGGTTGTGCTCCAGGACCGCTGCTGTTCCCTTTCAGGTTGTGTTGGCAGAAGGGGTTCCCCCAAACCAATGGGAACACAGACCAAATCCCCCAAATCCTGTCCCCACAATCCCACCCGGCAGCATCACTGAAACAATGGGACTGCAAAGCTGGAGAAATCCCCATTCCTTCCCGGGGAGGGAGGGTGGGAAAGCCCTGTGTGATGCAGGGATGTGTTCCTGAGCCTGCCATGGTCCCACCTGGAGCCAGCAGCACTGGGCATTTCCATGGCTCCAAATACCCCCTAACGCTTCCCAAATTTCACACTGAAAGGCCAGTCTGCCTCTCCCCTGACTCCAGATTACCTCGCTGGGCTCTTCCTCATCACACTCATCATTTAGAGTCTGCTAAAGGATGCTTGGCCAGGGCTTGGAGCAACCTGGACTGATGGGGTGGAATGAGATGAGCTTTAAGGTCCCTTCCAGCCCAAACCACTGTGGGGTTCTGTGGTGGCAAAATGCTGCTGAGCTGCCTGAGAGGGGCAGGGAGCAGGATTTGGGGAACTCCCTGAACCCCTTTCCTTTCCCCCATTTGTGGGGTCAGCAGTCAGATTTTCTCCTGGGGAAGGGGCAGATGTGCAGCAGGTTTGTGGGGGTGGTTATCACTGCAGGGGCTCATGGCTGTGCCCGGGGTGTGAGTGATGCTCCAGGGTGTGGAAGAGGTGCCCTGGTGCAAACCCTGGCACTGGGAGGCCTGGAAGCTGCTCAGGGTGAGGGGCTGCTGTGCCAGGAGGTGCCCACGGTGTGTCTGCACAGGGTTTCTCCACAAGCAGCAGCCTCCCGTGCCCCCCGGGCTGGGAACAAGCTGGGTGGGGGTCCCAGGGCACAGGGGGGGTGAGGAGGCAGCTCTGCACCGTTTCACAGGGCGCGGGGGCACCCGTGGCACAGATTTGCTCATCCCTTCTCCGAGCTGGTGACTCTTCCCTCATCGCTGAATAAATTAGCACCAGCAAGTGCTCCTGGTGTGTGACTAAAGCAGGGCAGGGGCTGCCTTGGCAGCGAGGAGGAGGCCCCAGCTCCAGGCCAGCAGGCTCCCAGATGAGACAGCTCCTCATCACCACTGTCACGGGGGTGGGGGGGATGTACCCGTGGCAAAACCTCCAGTGAAATCATGGAAAATCACCAGCCTCCCCTCGGAGCCTCAGCCAGCACTGGGGCTGTGCCTTCCTCCTGAGGAGGCTGAGGCACAAAGCCCCACTTCCCCAGAGGTGAGGGGGCTTTTGCAGGGGTGCCACATCTGTGACAAGCAATGATCTTCTCCCCGTGGTTGTAGACTGCTTCCCCATGCCTTGTTCCTTCTCAGGGGGGTCTGCACCCACCCTGGGCTGGGAACTAGCCCAGTTGGTGGGTTCCCAGAGCTCACCTTCCCTTGCAGATTCATCCAGGGGCTGGCTCACCACGATGTGCTGCTTTTGGAGGAACCGGGGCGATTGCATTTCCCTCTGCTGCTTGTTCAAAATAACCCTGAATGAAGGAGAAGTCAAAGACTCTCAACACTTCAATGTGAGGAAGAGCTGCTTCCCACGGAGGTGTCAGAGCCCTGGAACAGCTGCCCAGGAGGCTGTGGAGGAGTCTCCCTCTCTGGAGACATTCCCAACCCACCTGGACATGTCCCTGTGTCACCTGCTCCAGGTGACCCTGCAATGGGTGACCTCCAGAGGTCCCCTCCAACCCCAGCCATCCTGTGATTCTGTGGCTTTGGCCTAACAGAGCAGAGAATGTGGTGTTTGGTTGCAAAGTGTCTAAAAGAAAAGGCTTAATGAGCCCCCAGGGCAGCAGAGCAGCTCTTGGCAAAGGGAATGGTTGTAACCAGCACTGTGGCTCTTCTGCTCTCCATGCCTCTCCTTGTCCTGTGGGTGGACCTGAGTGCAGAGCACGTCCTGGCAGAGGGTTGGCAGCTTGGTGTCCATCTCCTCCCTTCCAGGGGTCTGGCTCACGGCACACAGGGCTTTCCCACCCTCCCTCCCCGGGAAGGAATGGGGATTTCTCCAGCTTTGCAGTCCCATCGTTTCAGTGATGCTGCGGGGTGGGATTGTGGTGGCAGGATTTGGGGGATTTGGTTTGTGTTCCCGCTGGTTTGGGGGAACCCCTTCTGCCAGCTGGGGCGGGTGTCCCCAGGGTGAAATCCAGCTGTTATGGTGACCCTGCTCCATATGCCCTCACTGTGCTCCCACTGGGATCCTCATGGGTTTAGCAGCATCCTCAGGTCCATCTTCCCTCCTCCCATACAGACCCAGAGGTGAAGCCTAAAGCTGAGCCTGGCCTTGATGAATCTTTTGGCCAGGTTTTGGGATCCCACTTGTCAGAGGGATCCTCCATTTGGAGCCCCCCCAAGGCTCATTCCTGTCTGTCATCTCCCCCCAGGGTGCAAAGGCAGGGGGGTTGTGTGCTGGTGCCCTTTACCCCCCCAGCCCTGCCCTGCCAGGTTCCTCCTTGGGATGAACGGGGGTTCCACCTTTCCCTGGGATCAGAAGGGACACGAGTGGCCCTTTCTGGGAACAGGGAGCTAAGTCAGGCCCCTCCAGCCCCCTCCAGGGTGACACGGTGCTGTGAATTGCCATCTGTGCCTGGTCTGAGGTGTTCCCCACTGAGCATCCCGTGCCGGAGGACCCAGCAGAGATTTCGGCTCCTCGTCTGCCGAGCTTTTTGTTGCAGAACAATTGAGTTTGTGCACAGTGGTGAGGAGCAGGTGGCTGTCTGAAAATACCCTCTGGAAGTGGTGTGTAATGCCTCCCCTCCCACTGGGAAGTATAAATATCAGCTGAACACTGAGGCTTGCTTCTCCCTGCAAAGAAACAGCCAGAGCTGGACGTTTTTCCTCACGGTTTCCCCTCTGGTTTAGCAGCAGAGTGAGCAAGGGCTGGGCTGGGAACTGCTGTTTGGGTTTGGAGCAAACCTTTGGGGCAGAAGCAGGTCCTTTAAGGTAAGAAATGGGGAGTAGCTGCCCTTTATTGCTTGCAGTGTCCTCTGCCCCCGTGCTTTAGGGGCACCCACTGCTTCCCAATACCTCTGAGATGGATCCAAACCCTGCAGGTGCTTCCCAAATGTCCTGCTCTGCCACAGTTGCATCTCCAGCACGGGACAAGTTGGACATTGTGCCCTTGGGGGCAAAGGACACTCTGCTGCAGGTGTGGTGACTTCCCAGGCCTGGATGGCAGGGGAGGAACCGCTGCACCTTTGCCCAGGTCTCTACCACATCCCCAGGGCGGATCCTGCTCAGTGAATCCATCCCACCCTTTGGCACGGGGATCTCATCCTTCCCTGCTAGAAACTGGCACCTTCTTTCTTGCCAGAATGCCTCATTTCCCCTGCTATCCCTGGGTGTCCTGGCCACGGGCTGCCCCTGGCACCAGCCAGGTGCCATCTGTGTGGCTCCCTGCGGGCAGCAGGGCTCTGTTAGGGAATGTGGAGGCACCAGCACCAGATGGGCCCCAGGGAAAGTTGGATCCTCTTTGCCCTTCCCAGGGGACTGGAGGTCCCTGCAGGCCACAGCATATCCCGGGAGTAAATGTGGGAACTTGGGAGAAATGTCTGCAGATTGGTTTTCTTCTCAAAAAGCAGCTTTTCCCCCGTGGATCCCCCAGGGTGGGGAATGAGGAGGGTTCATCTTGCAGCAGGGCTGCTCAGGGCCAGGGGAGGAACCCGTGGAGGGCCTGGATAGGGGTCTGTGGCAGAGAACAGGGGTAGAGGGAGCAGAGCAGGGATGGGGAGGGACCCTTGGGGTGGAGCTCCTGGCACAGCTGGAGCTCCGCTGGGTGTCTCCAGTGCAGACATTTGGACACTGTGGCATGAGCAGCTCCTCTCCTGAAGTCTCAGGGCAGGAATGCCTTGGGAGGTGAAATCCCATCCCATGACCCACACAAGCACGTGACAAAGGCTTCTCCAAGACTTGTTGCAGGTGAACATTTCCGTTTTTACCTTAAAACAGCAATTTCCACTGCTGAGCCCGGGCACTTCAGCATCCTCCTTGTCTCGTGTGCAGGAATAACTTCCCTTTTCCCAGTTTCTGGCTGCCACATCTCCCACTCAGGGTAAAGTGGGAAGTGCTCTCCTTGGTTGGTGGATGTTCCTGCTGTGCCATCCACAAGCCATTGAACCGCTCAGGGGGTCACGACTGACCTTCCCTGGGACAGATGGGGGGGATCAGCATCTCAACATGTCTTGGCTGCTCCAAAGTGGTGCCAGACTTCAGAGATGGTGGGAAGGACTCATGTTGGGGTCTGTCTGCAGGAACAGTGATCTCCAGGAGCTCACTGGGAATGTCGGGGTATGACACTTGCAGCTTGTCCCTGTGAGCACTTCTAGTGCAGCATTGCAGGGAAGGGGTGGAGAAAACAGTCCTGCAAGGGAAAACCAACAGCAGCAGGGGCATCACCCTCCTTCTCCCTGCTGGATTTTCCTGGGAAGGGGTTGGTTTGAGTGCTGGACCCCATCTTTGGCCGGGTTGGTGAAGAGGAATCTGTCCCCATTCCAGAGAGCTGGAAGCAAGGGGTGCTGGTGTAGGCTCTGCCAGACTGGGCAGCTGGTGAGGATTTTCCAGGAGCAGAAAAGATCAAACTGATGTTTTTGGGGGCTTGATCAATCCCTGTGGGTGTGTTGCCTCCAAGGTGTGCCTTAAAGCCTCTTTGCCAGCTGCCTGCTGGGGTGCTGATCCTGCTGGCAGAGCCATGGAGGGTTCTGCTTTCCCTTGTCAGGGCTGAGCTGGGAGTGAAGCTGTTCAGGGAGAAAACACTGTCTGTCCTCGGTGTGTGGGTGAATTCTGGGTGTGCTTCTCACCATTATTGGAAAGGGAAAGCCAGGGTGCTCCCTGGCACCGAGCAGCCCACGGGTGCCAGGTCTGTGCCAAGCAAACAATCAGCTCAAGGGCAAAAACCCCCCTCTCTGCTCTCCATCAGCTGCTCCACGTCTGGGCAGTGTCACTGGGAACCAGCCTCTCCAGGTGGGCAGCGAGAGACTGCTGCTTTCCATCCCAAAAGGTGGGGAAAAGCATCCTTTTGGGGTGGAGGGGGGAGGGATAGTGAAGCAAGCACGTTTTCAGTGGTGAGAAAGCTGCTCCCAGCCAGTCTGTGCCTGGCAGCCCCTCGGCACTAAAAATACCCAGCAAAGGGCTGGAGCTGCAGGGCTGTTTTCTCAGCTCCCCAGCTGCCTCCTCGCATCCCCACCACGCCTCTCCCCCATCCCAGCACCGAAGGCCCTCCAAACCCAGGCCCAGCAGCACCGGGCTGGCTCTGGCAGAGGCAGCTGGAGGGCTGAGAGTCCCAGGCACTGATGGTGGGGGAGCCCAGAGCCCCCTGACACCCCGGGGTGCCCCCCGGGCTCACAGCAGGGCGTGGGGAGTGTTTGCTGTCACCCACACCGGTGTCCCCAAGGGCCCTGGAAAGGGGCTGGTTGGAGCTGCTCTGCTGTGTCACCCACCAGCTGGGAAGAGGCGCCTGGGAAAGGGGGATTTGCCAGTGCTTTTGGGGAATGGAGGAAATCCCAGGGTTTGAGGTGGGACAGGAGGGAGGGGATGCTTGTTGGGAGGGCAGGAGCTGCCTGTGCATCCCTGTGGGTGGGTGTTGCTGTGTCCATGTCCCTGTGTGCACATCCTGGGGCCTGGAGCTCACCAAACACAATTCCTGCCCCAAAGGGCTTGAAGGCAGCAGGAGTCAAGCCCAGCCTGGGCCTGCCTTCCTCACCTGGCACCACAATCAGGGTCATCCAGGCTGGAAGAGACCTTCCAGATCATCGAGTCCAACCATCAGCCCAGCACCAGCACAGTCACCCTTAAACTGTGTCCCCAAGTGCCTCTGGAACCCTTCCAGAGACAGTGACTCCACCACCTCCCTGGGAACTCACTCTAATGCCTGACCACTATTTCAGGGAACACTTTTTTTTCCTAATATCTAATTTAAACCTCTCCTGGTTCAACTTAAGATCATTTTCTCTCATCCTTTCGCGTGAGAATGGTAGAATTTAAACTTCTATTTTGCATAAAATCTGACTAACAAAAAGCCAAAACACACTAAGCAATAAATGGAATATCTCCTGGAATTTTTAAGCCTCATTTGATGGAAAAGAAAGTGCTGGAAAGAACTGAAGAATAAAACCTTTGGAGCTGCCCTGACACCAGGGATGGGCTTTCCTGGTATCTGGGCTTCTCCTGGGACTTGTGGTTTTGCAGTGGAAGCTGCAGTGGTTGGATCCACAAATAATCACTTCTGGATTTACAGGGTAAGAGAGTTCCCCAGTGGCTGTGGGAGGAACAAATCCATGATGGGATCCTAGAGGCAGCTCAGTGTCTGGATGGGGATGTGGATGATGGGGATGTGGATGTGGATGATGTGGATGTGGATGATGTGGATGTTTTTGTGGATGTGAATGATGTGGATGTGGATGTTGTGGATGTGGATGTTGTGGATGTGGATGTGGATGATGTGGATGTGGATGATGTGGATGTGGATGTGGATGATGGGGATGTGGATGATGTGGATGTGGATGTGGATGATGTGGATGTGGATGATGTGGATGGTGTTGTGGATGTGGATGATGTGGATGTGGATGATGTGGACGTGGATGTGGATGTTGTGGATGTGAATGTGGATGTGGATGCGGATGTTGTTGTGGATGTGGATATGGATGATGTGGATGTGGATGTTGTTATGGATGTGGATGATGTGGATATGGATGTTGTTGTGGATGTGGATGTTGTTATGGATGTGGATGTGGATGATGTGGGTGCAGATGATGGGGATGATGTAGATGATGTGAATGTGGATGTGGATGTTGTTATGGATGTGGATGTTGTTGTGGATGTGGATGATGTGGATGTGGATGTTGTTATGGATGTGGATAATGTGGATATGGATGTTCTCATGGATGTGGATGTTGTTGTGGATGTTGTTATGGATGTGAATGTGGATGATGTAGATATGGATGATGTGAATGTGGATGTTGTGGATGTGGATGATGTGGATGTTGCTGTGGATGTGGATGTTGCTGTGGATGTGGATGATGTGGACGATGTGGATGATGTGGATGTGGATGTTGTTGTGGATGTGGATAATGTGGATGTGGATGTTGTTGTGGATGTGGATGATGTGGATGTTGTTATGGATGTGGATGTGGATGCTCAGGGACTCTTCCACCCTCAGGCTGTGCCGTGGTTTCTCCCAGGCCATGGGCACGTGGGGCCGGATGGTTTCCAGAGCATCAGCCGGGATTTACGTGCCAGGTCCTGCTGGCAGAGGGATGCTCACGGTGAGGTGGCATCGTGTGGAGAGCAGAGAGCCCTGCAGGCCCTGGGCTGGTGCCCACCCCTGCCTGGGGGCTTCAGGGCAGGACACGGGGGCTTTGGCTGCTCTGCATGGTGGGAGGGAGCCTCTCCCTGCTCGTTGGGCTGCTCCAGCTGCAGAGGGTTGTAGAGCTCTCCTGGCCTCCCACCCCAGTGTGTGCCCTCTGCAGCACCCACAGTGCTGGGGGCACGGGGCACCCCCAAACCCTGAGTCTCTGATTTGGCCCTGTCCTGGCTGGGCAGTGTTGTGCTGAGCATCCTCAGGAGGACAGAGAGCAGAGGCCGTTGGGCACCAGTGGGATGGGATGAATCCATGCTGGATCAGTGCCGTGCAAGGTCCCCATGATCCCGTTGTCACCCTCTCCAGGCTGGGGTGTCCAGGCTGTGTTTCTCACCTTTCCCCAGCACAGCAGGTGTAACAGGAGCAGTGAAGCAAGGTAGCAAAAGCCTCCAAAGCCACCCGTGCACAGGCTCATCTGTCAGGGAGGCAAAAGGAATTGAGCCCCTGAAGGGAAATCTGTGCCACCTCCTCTGCACTCTGGGGGTCCAGCCCCTGGGGTTACCTCCATGGGCCATGGGCACCCACCACAGCCCCACTGGCACTGGCATCTGCAAAGTCTCCTCGTGGTAAAGGAGTGTGTCCTTTGCAGCTGGGATGAACTTCCATCAGATTTATGTGTGGCATTTCCCCTCCCTGAGTGCTTGGGGGGCTCTTCCCTCCGTGCCTTCATTAATATCTCTTAATTCACCTGCTAATTCCCTCAATTCCTTGGCAGCAGCTGGGGTGGGACGTGGCCTCGTGGCTCATCTCGCCATTCATGCTGTGCTTGGGCACTCTCTGGTCTCCCTGGTGTGGATGTTCTTTCTCCACACTCATCCCACAAGCAGAGGCACAGCAGGGGAATGGGGCATCAAAGTCACCTCATTTGGGTTTTGCACCCAAATTAAAATGGCTTAGCCCTGGGGAAAGGCTGATTTCTGCTTTCCTGTGTTCCAGATCTCCCTGGGTATCTGCCCTTTGGGAGGGCTGGTACTGTGGCCATGTGTGTGGGGGGGTTATCCCTGCTGAAATTGGGACAGGAGAACTGGAAAGCGTTTTGGCTGCTGATTTACAGGGCTGAGACTCATGTGCAACTCAAGCCAAGGAGAGCAGGGGCTGGAATGGCCCCTCTCTCTCTGCCTTTTCCTCCTCCAGCCCCCTTTGTGTGGAATGTCCTGGGGGCACAGTGAGCCTGGTCATTTATGTCCCATCCAGCAGCCAGGAAGGAGCATAACAAACCTCAGAGCTTCAGGGCGGCATTTTGTGCCCACACACAACAGGTTATATCCCACTGGAGGGTCAGATCTGTGAGGGAGAGCAGAACAAGCACCTGCAGCACAACCCTGTCCCCCAGCCCAGCTCCAGCTGCCAGTGGAACACGCTGGAGTCGCAGTGAGGGGCTGCTGCTTTTGCCAGAGCTTCTCTATTTTTAGGGTTTTGGGGTTTTTTTGTGTCAGACTTGCTGTGAGCTGATGAACCAAAGTCATCCCAAGAGCAGAGCTCCAGTCCCCTCAGCACCTCCTCATGCCCGTGGCCTTTGATGGGGGCAGAGCCCCCTGGGCCAGGGGCTTTTATCCCAGGCCAAAGGGCTCCTCCAGCCCAGGGCTCTGTGCAGCTCCTTTATGTCCATGTGTGAGTGTTGGTTTGAAAGGGAAGAGAAAGAGGGCTATTCATAGAATCATCAAATCATAGAATGGTTTGGGGACGATGGGATCTCAAAGCTCATCCCATCCCACCCCCTGCCATGGGCAGGGACACCTCCCATAGCCCAGGTTGTTCCAAGTTTATTCAGCCTGGCCTTGGACACTCCCAGGGATGGGGCATCCTCTGGGAATTCCATCCCAGCCCCTCCCTACCCTCTCAGGGAAGAATTTCTTCCTAATTAATCCAAACTAGACGTTGTTGCCACTTACCTCTCAGGAACAATGATTTCCAGGTCGAATATTCCCTTCTCATAAGGTGTGTCTGCACCTCCTAGAATTTCTTTAGCAGCAAGATGGAAACTGAGACATTTCATTCAAAATCATCTGGATTTCGTCCTGCAGCCCCCAAGTATCTCCCACAGTCACAGAACTGCTCAGATCACACAACTAGAGAATGTTAAGGGTGGGGAGGGACCTTAAAATTCATCCCATTTCACCCCTGCCATGGGCAGGGACACCTTCCACCAGTCCAGGTTGCTCCAAGTTTATCCAGCCTGGCCTTGGACACTTCCAGGGATGGGGCAGCCACAACCTCAGGTGGATCCACAGAATATTCAGACCTATCCTCAAGTGTTGTAAAGTTTTAAAAACTTAAGGGGGCACTTCCACCTAAGCAGCACTGGGCCAGCAATCCTCACCCTGGACTTGCCACGTCGTGTTTTGTGATTTGTCCCCTGGCCAAGACGGTGGGGAGGGGTGGGCAGGTCCCCAGGGGGCTGGGGTGGCAGTGGCACACTGACCCTGGCTGCTGGGGAGGGCTGAAGCTCACCCAGAGCAGGGGAAATTCCCATCTGGCACCTTGTCTGCTGTGGTTTTGGGATGCACAAGTGGAGGTGGGGCTGTGGGTACCACCATCACCCCCAGGGTTGGAGTCCACAGGTCCAGCCATGCTTCAGTCCAGCCTAAATCCAGGCTGTGCCCAAATTTGTGGCTCTGCCTCTTCCCTGCAGCCTCTCAGCCCTGGCACTGGCCAGGGAGTGGTGCTTGTGCAGCAGTTCAGGGATGCTGCTGCCTCCATCCCCCTGGGGAGAGGTCTGACCAAGGGAGGGTGTGCTGGAGTTCTGTTGTCACTGAACAGCTGGCCCCAGCACATCTGTCCTGTTGGTGCCACAGGGAGAGGGGGGGGGACACGGGGGAACATTAATCCAATCATTCCACTCATTTGTAGCTGTGACTCCGTGCCAGGTTTGGGCCAAACTCAGGTTTAAGCCTGATTTTCTGCAGATGTAAATTCTCTGAGGCTGGGGTGGGTGGGTGGGTGCCTTGGCATCCAGGCACTGCATGGAGGGCTTGGGATCCTGCCCAGGATGTGTGGATGCCAAAGGGGATTACAGGGGTTTGGGTGCTGGGGGTGCTGTTCCTTTGGTACCATTCTGGGTGCAGGGTGGCACAACACAGCTCAGCACATTCCTGGGGGTGCTGAGCCCACCCATTAGAGCCCCGGAGGGTCTGATGGAAGGGCAGAAGGGATCTGGGCAGGTGCCCTGGGCATTTTGGGGGCAGCAGGAGGGATCTAATCTCTGGTCCCCTCTCCCATAGGTCACTGCTGGGTGTTTGAAGAGCTGTGATGCCCGACAGAGACACATCCCACGTGGGCAGTGACCATCTCCCCCAGCTTTAGGGAGAACAGCCTGTTGTCACCAGACATGCCAGGGCAGCCCAAATACCCCTTGGACCCTCCCTGTGCCGCTGCCAGCCCGGGCTCCCTGTTAGGACAAGTCCTCAAGGGTCACTTTGCCCCTCTCTGAGCACCCCCATGGGTCCCTGATGCTGCAGCCCCTCCAAAAGGCAGCAGAGAGGTGACACACGGCCCTGGCAGTGACAAACAGCGTTGTGGTGCCACCCAAGACTGTGCCAACCTCGTTGGTGCCAAGGACATCCCTCCATCCCCACCAGAGCGATGCCAACCTCTGCTTAGCACCCAGGAAAACGGGATGGGGGATCCCCCCACGTTCCTGCGCCCCCCTGCCCTGGCTCCCCCCGGCAGCCCGTGGTGATGTGAGCAGGGCCCCGCTCTGCGCAGCCCCCCGTGCCCACCCCCCCAGGCACCGCCAGGACCCTCGCCCGCCCCGCGCCCCCAGCCATGATGTGCGAGGTGATGCCCACCATCAGCGAGGGGGACCCTCTGGGGCCCCCCCAGGGCTCGGAGGCGGACGCCGACTTCGAGCAGCTGATGGTGAACATGCTGGACGAGAGGGACAAGCTGCTGGACACGCTGCGGGAGACCCGTGAGACGCTCTCGGTCACCCAGAGCCGCCTGCAGGAGACGCTCCGGGAGCGGGACCAGCTCCAGAGGCAGCTCAACTCGGCGCTCCCACAGGTAAAGGGTGAGCAGGAGCCTTCCCCGAGGCTTTGGGGGGTCGGATGTGGTTTGGGGTTGTGCCTTTGGGCTTGACCGGGTTCGTTGTGGTCACAGTAAAATGTGGAGCTTCTCCTGAACTACAGCCAGCTCGGACATCCCCTCTTTGCCTTTGTCCCCCTCCCTGTGAGTCCACCTGGGGAGGCGGGGGGGTGTAATCCTTGCTGTGCACGGGGGAATGGAGCTGGAGAAGGGACAGAACGTTCCCGAGGACACCCCAGGGTGGCAGCGGGGCAGGTGCAGGGTCTGCCCCAGCCCTTGGGGACAGTCCCTTGGGGAGCAGCACCTGCGGAGCAGATGGCACATTTCCTGGCTTGCTGCCTCCAGCCAACTCCTTGGGATGTCAGGAGGTCCTGAGGTGGCACTTACAGTCCCCAGATGGGGACATTAACCCCTCACCTTCCCCAGTGCTGGAGGGCAGCCCCACTCCTGCCTCTCCTCACACCAGGAGGGCTCCTTCCCTTCAGCCTCCACTGGGGCGATGGAACTTCTTTGTCCCTCAAGAAGAGACCCTGGAGGCAGAGCTGGGTGCAGGGCTGGGATTGGGCACTGCAGGGGGCAGAGGGGCAGGGGGGTGCCAGAGGTCTGTGCTCAGCAAGCAGCGCAGGGCATGGGGAGGCAGGGCTTGCCTTGGCCCCACTGGAGTTTCTGGCACTGCTCTGCTCCTGGTTCCTCCCCTGCAGAACCTGCTCCAGGTACTCCAGAGACCTGAATTTGAGCTCAACCTCCACAAAGATGCTCAGGAGAGGATGAGGTGCCTCAGCCTCACAGGGACCTGAGCTGCCCACTGTCCCTGCAGGGTCCTGTGGGACAGTGCACAGTGTCCCAGGGCCCAGATTTGGGGCAACAGGGATTTTGGGGGGCTTTGGCACCACTCCCTTGTGGGTGTGGTGTGGGGAGAGCCCAACAGCCAGGGGAAGCAGGAGGCTCCAGATGTTTATACTGTGGCAGTGTTGAGGCGTCAGACCCCCCTTGCCTGGGTGCTGAGGTTTGGGGCACCCTGGGGAGGTGGGAAATGACTAATGGATCAAAACTGGTGGCACAAGCAGGCACAGAGCTTGGCCTGGTGGCTGCCCAGCTCTCTGCATCCCTCCCTCCCCGCTGGATGAGGGAAAGCAGCTCGGAAGGAAGGCAAACCATGTCCCCATGCCCAGAGCTGGGCTGGCCCTGGCACTGCCCAGGCTGCTGAGAGCAAAAATCCCAGCAGTGCCTCCCGGGGGCTCCCTGGGGACCAGTTGCTCCTGCTCCTCAGAGATGTGCTGAGACATTCCCGAGTGCTGGGTGCATCCAGGACCACCACCGTGTGCTGGGGGCTTGTTCCCCTCAGCCCCCTGCCCCTGCGCCAGCATTGCAGAGAGAGCAAGCCAGGTCACCCTGACGCTCGCTGCCCGCCCCGCCACAGCCGGGTGGGATTAAGGGACCGCTCGGATTTATCCTCCGCTCCCGCTCCAGAAACGGACCCTGGAAGCCTCGGCACGGGCAGAGTGTGCACGGAGGGAGCAAACTGGGTCAGGGCACCGCGCCCCGCTGGCAGCGCCCGGGGTGCCGTGCTGGGTGCCCCGCTCGGCCGGGATGTGACCGGGCAGGGAGCATCATCCCATGGGGAATCGCCCCGAGCTGCCCCTGCCCTGCCTGTCCCTGCCCGGGCAGAGGAGCCCCGGTGCCCCCGGTGCCCCCCGGGCGCGGGGCTGTGCCCGCCGCCCTCGCGGGAGATGAGGGCTCGGCATGAACACGGGAAGCGAATCCAAAGGTGCTCACCTGCCCAATGGGACTAACCCCAGCATGTGCATGTACCAGGTAAGAGGGAGGCGGCGGGTCCCTTCCCCAGGGCACTGTGGGGGCATCCCGGGGCTCTGCCCCATCCTCTTCCTCCTGGTCTGGGAGCCCTTGTGCCCAGGAGCTTCCTGCGATGCGCTGGGATGGGATCCAAGCTGGATTGCTGGGAGAAACCCATTTATTGGGGTGGGATTGGACACTCAGGCTCATGGGTGGCCTCCCACGGGGCTGACATCCACAAAGAGCCTCCTCACAGAGGATGCACTGCCTGGGAGGCTGGGCTGGAGGGAGGCTGGCAGTGTGGCACTCTGCATCCTTTCAGGGCACAGGGACAGCTGGGTGCTGCTGTGTCTGCACGGGATTCGAAGGGACAGGCAGGGACAGGATGCTGCTGTGTCTGGGGCAGATTCATGCGTGGGGCAGGCAGGGCATGTGCCTGTCCGAGGAAAACTCTGGCATAGGGATATGCTTGTCTAGGGTAAACTCCTGCATGGGGCAAGCGGGGGATGTGCCAGTCCGTGGGGCAGGCAGGGAATGTGCCCATCCATGGGGCAGGCAGGGGATGTGCCAGTCCATGGGGCAGGCAGGGGATGTGCCCATCTGTGGTGCAGGCAGGGGATGTGCCCATCTGTGGGGCAGGCAGGGGATGTGCCAGTCCATGGGGCAGGCAGGGGATGTGCCAGTCCGTGGGGCAGGCAGGGGATGCTCCAGGGATGCTCCTGCCTGTGTCTCCCATTCCCCCTTGCCTGAGCCATGTGGCCGAGCCTTCCCCACCCCCAGTCCATGGGGGCATCCCTCAGCCCCCAAAAGGCAGAACTCCAGGGCGATTTCCCGGGGAGACTAAGCTGCCTTAATGCTTCTTACATGATTTATTTATTCATGTGGGAGTGCTGAATGCGACTTAATCGGGCTGAAAGCTCTCGGCTCCAATCCCGCTGCCCTCCCCGTTCTGCAGGGAGCATGTGGCAAGGAGTGAGCCCGCAGGGGGGTCTGGGGGCTCTCAGCAGCCCCCAAGGCCCTGGCCTGTCCCCCAGCTCCCTCCTGCCTGGCCATGCAGCTCCTGGGTGGAGGTGTCACCCTGGGATGTGACACAGCAGGTCTATCCAGGTGTGTTCCCAGGGAGGGTTCCTGTGTGGGGTGGAAGAGTGGAACTGTCTTGGGGGTTTGGCTGGAGTCCCTGTCCCCAAGCTGTGTCGGGGGGGGAACAGACTCCCAGATTTCAAAGGGCTGAGGGTACTTATGGCCATGATAACCTCCCACAGTTCATCCATCCAGGCCCTGCTCTGCTTGTGCCTTCACTGCCTCTTGGGGCTGCCTGGGGAGCTGAGAACTGGCCTTTTTGGGGAGGGTAGACCCCCTAATAGTCCCTGAGCTCTGCAGAGGTCACTCAGGAGCTGGTGAGGATCCTGACATCAAACAGTCACCCCAAATTCTTCCCATTTAACTTAAAAATATATTGAGTTAACTTCCAAAGAACAACATGGAAACAGGGACCTTCAGCAGCCCCAGGGAGGGGGAAAACACCCACGGGGTAAGACCCTAAAAGTGTCTCCAGATTTTGGGGAGACATGGAGTGATCTGGCAGCTGTTTTGAACCACTGAAGCTGCTCATGCTCCCACAATACCAGGACACTGAGATGTTGGATTCCTGCTTGTCCAGCTGCTCTCTGAGCAATCCTGGGTGGAAATACACCTCCTGAGCACATGTTGAGAAGGGAGGACACCAATTCCCCATGGATGGTCCCTCAGAGTCCCACTTCTGGAGCCAGGAGGTCCAGGACGTGCCAGTGCCCAGCTCTGAGGGTGGGTGATGGTCAGAGCTCTGGGTTTACCCGGCAGGATTTAATCTTTGTAATCCCCTGCTACACATTGCCGGGGTTGTGCTTATCCCCCGGGCTCTGATTTGGGGCTTTTTCATCATCCTGCACCACTCCTGGGACACGGAGAAATGGGGTGATGGGGCTCCCAGCACCCAGCAGGGACAGCCCGTGGATGGGGCTCCATCCCTGGCGTGCCGAGTCAGCAGCGCTGAATTCCGAGCATCCTTCCCACACATCCATGCCCGGCCCCTCAGGAGCAATCACTCCAATTAGGGGCTTTAAAATGCCATTAATCCGGCAGCTGGAGCCGGTTTGTCCCCAGGCTCGGTGTGTCGGAGCGGCAGCCACGCTCCTGCCACAAACTGGGCGATTTTGCTCCTTGCGCTGCATCCCTGTCTGTGGGCACCAGGAGGGGGCTCAGGGCTGGGGACTTTTGCATTTCAGCTTTTTCATCCTGTGATCCTTCTGCCCCTGAGCGTCCTAAACCTCTCCTTGCTCTCCCAGCCATCTCCATGTGGTTGGGTTCTGCCTGCCCTCCAGCTCTTCCCTGTGCCTTTCCCACTGATGCAACCCCAAACCCCAACACTCCTGGTGCTGACTGACGGTCTGAGCCCCACAACATCCCATTCTGATACCTCGGGTGGTGCTCTGGGTCTCCCTCCTTGCTGTGACAGTGGAAACACCATCCCCACTCCCCACTGCCTTTCACCCCGGGTTTGGGACTGAGCCCAGCCAGTCGGGCAGTGAGTGGTTTGGTTTTAATCCAAATTAGCCACTTTTCCCAGCCTGCTGGGCTTCCACAGGGTTTCCACAGGGCTCCCAAGGACTCCCAGGGCTGTGTCTCATCATCCCTCCTCTGGCTGAAGATCAGGCACCTCTCCTTCACTTTCTAATCTGTTTAAAGGTGTCCCTGCTTAGTCCAAGAGCTTATCTGAGCCCGGGGCAGGCACCTCTGCCCTGCCTGGGAGACTCCTGGCCATGGCCAGGGCAGAGGGAAACCATCTGTATCCTCTTTATCACCGCTTTCCTGGGCTGTTGGACACAGGCAGCCTGGGGATGGGGATGACGGCTGCCCTCCACAGCACAGCCAGGATCTGGGGACAGCTGGTCCCGGTCCCCAAACCCGCCTGGTGGCCACGGGTGGCCCAGGGCCAGGTGGCAGTGCTGGCATCTGGTACAGCCAGGGCTGGGGCAGCAGCTCCAAGCGGGTGCTGCAGCGATTTCTTCCTCTATTTTTACTCCCAAGGCATCCAAATGAGGCCCCGTGGCCTCGGCTCACCCTCTCTGCCGGCCTGTCTCGCCGCAGGGGTGTTGCTATTTTTGGTGTAAATGTTCCCTTTTTTGCAGCCTTTTCCCCGAGGGACGACACTTAGCGCGGGCTCTTTTATTTACCGTGCCGCGCATCCCGGGACCCATCCAGCCTCTCCTGCCGGGATGGGGGGCTCGGGAAGGGGCAGCCCGAGGGGCTGGGGCGGGCAGGGGCTCCGGGCCGGGCCGGGAGCGGAGCCGCAGGGTGTGTGACCCGCTGACCGCCTATTGCCGGGTGGCCGCAGCGGGGGCTGCCTGGCTCTCTGCAGCGGATTTTCTCCCTGTTAATCCCCTCTTCGGGGATGAAAGGCTGATTGTGGGCACAGTCTGTGCGCTCTGCCCACCCCAGCGCAGCCCTGCCCATCCCCGTGCCCAGCGTGGCATCCCCCTTCTCCTGCTGCCCCCACGCCTTGTCCCACCATCCCACGCTGCCCCCTCCACTCCAGCGGGCACCACAGTCTGTTTTCCCTGCCAGCCGTGGGGCAGGGCAGATCTGAGGGCTTTGGATCCGCAGGGTTCTTGCCCCTGTGCTGGAAGAGCCGATGTGTCCCCACCCTGGGCTGCCGTAGGACATTCCCGGGGCCGGCACGGCTGCCGGGAGGCTTTTCCTGCGCTCCTCAAGCCTTGCCGCCTGTGTCTTGGCATCCTCGGGGACCGGGGCAGTGACACAGCCCTAAACCTGAAGCAGCCAGAGATGCACAGGCACCTCCCGCTGCCGCTGCCGCCTCTCGCCGGCATTCCCAGCCCGGCTTTAATCCGCAGGGATGCTCAGGAGCTGCTCGGAGCGATTGCATAACCCAGCAGAAAACACACACGTGGGAGGGGCTGGGCTGTGCCCAGCTGGGATCCCATCGAGATCCCACCGAGATCGCAACTGAGCGGGGATCCCACCAAGCCAGGGTCCCACTGAGGTCCCAACTGAGCGGGGATCCCACCAAGCCAGGGTCCCACTGAGATCCCAACTGAGCTGGGATCCCACCAAGCCAGGATCCCACTGAGATCCCAACTGAGCTGGGATCCCACCAAGCCAGGGTCCCACCGAGATCCCACCAAGCCAGGATCCCACTGAGATCCCAACTGAGCCAGGATCCCACTGAAATCCCAACTGAGCCAGGATCCCACTGACATCCCACTGACCCAGGATCCCACTGACCCAGGATCCCACTGACATCCCACTTACCCAGGATCCCACTGACCTGAGATCACACCAAGCAAGGATCCCACCGAGATCCCAACTGAGCCGGGATCCCACCGAGCCATGATCCCACTGAGATCCCAAATGATCCAGAATCCCAACTGAGCCAGGGTCCCACTGAACTGGGATCCCATAGGCTGGGAGAACTCATCTCTGGGAAGGTCTGGCCTGGCACGGCAGGTTCCCAGAGGAGCAGGATCTGGAGTGGGGGAGTCACTGCACATGGGGGGCTGTGGGATGGGCTGGGGGCAAGTGTGGGATGGAGGCTGGGCATGGCAGAGGCTGGTGATGGAAGTTTGGGGTGTTGTGGCACGTTTGGGGGAGAACTGGTGGGGACAGGGGTGACCCAGGGATGGAGTGGTCCCTGGGGAAGGGATGGGGACAGGGGTGACCCAGGGATGGAGTGGTCCCTGGGGAAGGGATGGGGACAGGAGTGGGTCTGGGAAGGAACCAAGGAACTCAGGCCCTGGGACAATGCCAGAGGGAGGATGCCAGGGGTGGCAGGTGAGGGACACAAAAGCAGATGTTTATAGGGACAGTGACTCCTTCCCCTCCCCCACATTGTGGGGTCTCAGCATCACCAGCCCATCCCCAGGCACCATGAGAGGTTTGGGGTGGGAAGGGAGAGGGAAAACAAACATGGCTGAAAATGATTTCTTGGAGTTTCAGCTGTTGCAGGAGGTTTCACTCGGAGCTGAGCAGAGCATTTGGTTCAACCTAAACCTCAATGTTTCGCTTTGGTTTGGAGGGTTTTTATTTGTTTAACCTGAAAATTAAAGTGATAGAGAATTTCATGCTGTAAACCAGCTCTCAGCCCCAGTGGAAATTTGGTTTGTTAATGCTCCATCAAATCCTTCTCAGCTGCTTCTGAAACCCTTTGCCTCTTAAAATTCTTCTTGACAATGCTGTGAAACTGGTGTAAATTCATGACTCGTTTCCACATTTGCATTTTTCACCCTTAAAAATCCCAGCTGCAAAACGGTGCCCAGTGCTGGCACCACTCAGGGATTTTAAGAGCAACTGGGAGAAGTGGGAGGTGCTCCTGGGCTCCCTCAGGTGCTGGGCTTTCACTTTTGAGGGAATATGAACCCTCCTGCATCCCAGGAACTCCAGAGGGAACTTCCTTTCCCCTCTGGCACAGCCACAAGGGTGGTGGGTGTTTGCCAAGAGCCCATCCCATGGGATGTGCTGGATTTACAGCTTTCCTTTGGTGTCGCTCTGGGCATGGATATTCCTTGCTGGATGTCACCTCTTGGTGACAGGAGCAAGAACTGGGGCCATGTGGAGGTTTGGGTGGGCTCCCTGCCAAGCCCAACTGCTGGCCACACAGATTCCACCCACCCTCCCAAGAGAGAAGGGGAAAAAAGTACCAAAAAGACAATTGTAGTACAAGTATATATATATATATTCACATATATTACAGTTATATGCAATCAAACACTATGAATCTACAGAACAAATCCCAGAGCAACCCCAAAAGGGAGAAGGGGGAAAGGGAAATGGGACA
>JAWWMP010000077.1:259600-276047 GCA_035047865.1 Dendrocincla tyrannina | reverse complement strand
GACATTCCCCTCTCACTGGTTGGGTTCAATTCCTTGACATTCCCCTCTCACTGGTTGGGTTTGGATTCCTTGACATTCCCCTCTCACTGGTTGGTTTTGGATTCCTTGATGTTCCCCTCTCTCTGGTTGGGTTCAATTCCTTGACATTCCCCTCTCACTGATTGGGTTTGAATTGCTTGACATTTCCCTCTCACTGGTTGGGTTCAATTCCTTGACATTCCCCTCTCACTGGTTGAGTTTTTGTTCTTTGACACTCCCCTCTCTCTGGTTGGGTTCAATTCCTTGACATTTCCCTCTCACTGACTGGGTTTTGATTTCTTGACACTCCCCTCTCTCTGGTTGGGTTCAATTCCTTGACGATCCCCTCTCTCTGGTTGGGTTTGGATTCCTTGACATTCCCCTCTCTCTGGTTGGGTTCAATTCCCTGACGATCCCCTCTCTCTGGTTGGGTTTGGATGGGAACTGCTCCCCGCTGGAGGTCCCAGCAGTGGTGCTGGACTGCTGGCTCCATCCCCGTGCCCCTCCCTGCTCACGGCCCCGATCCCGCAGGAGTTTGCGACGCTGACTCGGGAGCTCAGCGCGTGCCGGGAGCAGCTCCTGGAGAGGGAGGAGGAGATCTCGGAGCTGAAGGCTGAGCGCAACAACACCCGGGTAAGCAGGGACCCTTCTGCCAGTCCTCTGTCCTGGGGAGGGTGGGACACAGCCGGTGACAGCCCCTCCCTCTGTCCTCCTGCAGCTCCTGCTGGAGCACCTGGAGTGCCTGGTGTCGAGGCATGAGCGGTCCCTCAGGATGACCGTGGTCAAGCGTCAGGCCCAGTCTCCATCTGGAGTTTCCAGCGAGGTCGAGGTGCTCAAGGCGCTCAAGTCACTCTTTGAGCATCACAAGGCTCTGGATGAGAAGGTGAGACTCACTGGTGGGGCCTGTCCTGCCCAGGGCCCACCTTCTCCCAGTCCTCTGCCTCCCTCCCACCCCTGTGCCATGAGGTAAGCTGGGTTGGTGATGTTGGGTCCCTCAGGAGGAAGGGCTTGGATGTCCCAGAGCTGCTCTTTGGAGCTGGTGCGGCAGCTCTGGGTTCGAGGCTGTTGGAGCCTCCCTGGGTCAGTCATGGGGGGTTGGTGGGCACTGACATTTGGCACCCTGGGTCAGTCTTTGTGATTCTTCTTCCTCCTGATTCATTTGCCTCAAGCATCTCCTTCCTTGGCTGTCCAGGCTGTCCTGGCCATAGAGCTCCAAGAGCTGGCCCAGGCTGTTCCTCCCCAGAACACTTTCACTCCCTCATGGGTGATCTTGAGCCTGTGAATCCACCTGAGCCTGGCTGGCAGCCAGGGCTGGGAGCTTGCCTAGATCCTCCTCATGGATCAGTGATGGCCTTTCCTGTTGTTTCCCACTCCTGCAGGTCAGGGAACGCTTGAGAGCAGCCTTGGAGCGAGTGGCCACCCTGGAGGAGCAGCTGGTGGATGCCCATCGGCAGGTGAGGGGCACCTGGGCAGCCCCCCTGGGCCCTCCTGGGGGCACTGGAGCTGCTGGGCTGGGGCTGCTGCCCGTGGCACTTGGTGAATGCAGGTTGACTTTGCTCAAATGCCACCTCAAACGAAAGACGTGGTGTTTGGGTGTTTTTGGTGGGAGGTTTTATTCTCCATTTGCTGTTTACAGGAAGAGTTGTGTGTGTTTGAGGGAACCTTGTAAAGATCCCCAAACCCTTTGTCTCAAAGGAGAGGTTTCCCCTCTTCTTTTGCTGTTTAAAGTTCATTTCACTGACAAAACCCAACTTGAATCTGAATCATTTCAGGGGGCTGAGGGTCACTTGGAATTTTCCCTCAGGGGAGATCCAACCTCGCTGCTCTGAGTGCCTCCCCTTCCATTCCCCCTCTCCTTCCTCACCAGAGCCTGGAATGGGGACTCTGCTGTCCCCAACCTGCAACCCTTTTCATCGTAGAATCCCAGAAGGGTTTGTGTTGGAAGGACCTTAAAGCCCATCCCATTCCAACCCCTGCCATGGGCAGGGGCCCCTTCCATAGCCCAGGTTGCTCCAAGTTTATCCAGCCTGGCCTTGGACACTTCCAGGGATGGGATGTTCTTGGAGAGACATTAACTCTGTTTTCCTCCTCGAATTTTGTGCCCAGAGAAAAGAGCCATCCCTCGGCCTGGCCAAGTTTTGCTCCTCTTTCCACTTCCTAGGATAAGTCTCATGGTATTTCTCCAGGCTCCCAGACCCCTCACCTTGCAGGGCCATTCCCCATCCTCCCCCATCAGAGCAGGACACGATGGCAGTGTTTGCTCTTGATGCACAGTTCTGTCTGTTTGTCTGTCTGTCTGCAAACAAGCTGGGAGATGAGTTGGGAAGGCTGGGATGCAGCACTCAGATCCCTGAGGGCTCACCAGGAGAACCTCCCTCTGTGCTCACCATCACAGCCCCTCTGCCTTCCTCTTCTCTTAGAATCATGGACTCACTAAGTTGGATAAGACCTCCAAGACCATCGAGTCCAACCTTTGGCCAAACACCCTCATGCCACTAAACCATATGATGAAATGTCACATCCATTTGGTTTTAGAACCCTTCCAGGGATGGTGACTCCACCTGGGCCTGACCACCCTTTCCATGAAGAAATTTTCCCAAATATCCAACCTGCCCCTCCCCTGGCCCAGCCTGAGGCTGTTCCCTCTCCTCCTGTCCCTGTTCCCTGGAGCAGAGCCCAACTCCCACCCATCCCACCCTCCTGTCAGGGAATCCTGGAGAGGGAGAAGGTCCCACCTGATCCTCCTTTTCTCCAAGCTGGGCCCCCCCAGCTCCCTCAGCCTCTCCTGCTGCTCCAGCCCCTTCCCAGCTCCATCCACTTCACTGGACACGCTCCAGCATCTCCATGTCCTGTGAGGGTCGCAGCAGTGACCTCAAAACTGGAGATGTCACCCAAGCAGCGCCCATCTCTCTGGTTCCTCACAGCCCTTGGCAGTGGAGGAAGCCAGCAGGAAGCAGGAGTGGCCTCCCCTGTGGCCCATGTCCTGCTGTGTCCCACGCCCTGCTCCCTGTCCCATGCAGGTGGCAGCTCTCCAGCAAGGTGCTGTGCGGGAGGCCCCGGCGGGCGAGCGGGAGGAGCCCAAGGAAGCAGCACCGAAGCTTCCCTGGAAGGTGAGAGCCCCCGAAACCCTCGCTCTGGCCGTGCCCAGGGGGTGCCCTCGTTCCTCCAGTCCCCTTGTTACAGTTCCAGGGTGCTGGAAACCTTTCTCCCTCTCCCATGGGTCCAACCCTCTGGGAAATGCCATGGAAATGACAGGCCATTTCTGGGCAGAGGGGAATTTTTGCTAGGATGCTTCTGTGGGCTCTGCTTCCCAGAAATTCTAGAATCCCAGACTGGTTTGGGTTGGAAGGGACCTTAAAGATGATCTCATTCCAACCCCTCTGCCATGGGCAGGGAGAGCTTCCACCAGGTGCTCTGGGAAGCCCTCGGTCATCCCTATTCCATCGTGCCTGTGGGGACCCCTGGCTGAAGGGGGGTCCCAGAGCCCCCTGTCTCCACTCCCACCCTGTCACCAGGTCCCTGCATGGCCACACTGCCCCGTTGTGTGTCTGCTGGCAGTGCCAGAGCCCGGGAGCTTTGGGGCAGCCTGGCACCCCTTTTTCCCTCTGGCAGCGTCTCTCCAATGGCTCTGTGCACCCGGACGATGAGGCCGGGCGGGTGGTGGAGCTGCAGGAGCTCCTGGAGAAGCAGAACTTCGAGGTGGTGCAGGCCAAGGAGCGCATCTCTGCGCTGGCTGCCAGCGTGGCCGAGCTGGAGGAGGACCTGGGCACCGCCAGGAAGGATCTGATCAAATCCGAGGAGATGAGCAGCAAGTACCAGAGGGACCTCCGAGAGGTGAGCCACTGCCTCCTGCTCTGCCCAGGCCAGAGACCTTCCCAGCAGCTTCGAGGCTGCCAAGGGATTGGAAGTCCTGCAGGGTGTTCCCCAGTTTGGGAGGTTGATGCCAAGTTCCCCAGCAGGATTTCCATGAGGTCTCAAGCAGAACTGGGGCACTGAGCTGTGTCCTTGCTAGAAGGTTTTCCTTGGATTGCTTGACTCTCGCTTCATCTCTGTCCCTCCTCCCTGTCTGAATCAAGGGCTTCCCTGTGTTCTTGGAGCCAGGGTGGCCCAGTTATTCCCAAAGTCATAGACCAGGATGTGATATTCCCCAGGCCCTGGCTCAGAAAGAGGACATGGAGGAGAGGATCACCACGCTGGAGAAGCGCTACCTGGCAGCCCAGCGAGAGGCCACCTCCATCCACGACCTCAACGACAAGCTGGAGAACGAGTTGGCCAACAAGGAGTCCCTGCACCGCCAGGTACCGACACCGGCCCCAAATACCCCCGGGCACCTGGGGGTGGGAGGGGTGGGCAGGCCCTGGTGCCAGGCGCCCACCGTGGCTGTCCCACAGTGCGAGGAGAAGGCCCGGCACCTGCAGGAGCTGCTGGAGCTGGCGGAGCAGAAGCTGCAGCAGACGATGCGCAAGGCGGAGACGCTGCCCGAGGTGGAAGCGGAGCTGGCACAGAGAATTGCTGCCCTCACCAAGGCAAGGGGCAGGGGGCACCTGGGTGCAGAGGCAAAGGGGAGGGTCACTAGCCCGCAGTGGTGGAGCTCCTGGCAGCACAGGGCACCCCGTGCTCATTCCCAGCCATGGCTTTTCTGTCCTCTGCCATCCCCGTGGCCGCAGGGACAAAGCACCACGTGGAAAGCTCTCCATGTGTCCTCCACACCTGGGCTTTGCTCCCTTCCCTCAGCTCCTCTCTCCAAGGCAGAGATGGCCCTGTTGGTGTGGAGGGCCTTTGGGTTTTGCTGGAACCACTCTGGGAAGAAGAGGAAGAGGAAGGACCAGGCTGGATGTGGGAGGGTGCGGGTCTGGAAGGAGGAGTGGGTATGGCCATCCCTGCCTCTCCTGGGTGCTGGAATGGTGCTTAGGGCACCTCCAGCTCCTGTCACCATGCTGGTAGGGCTGCTTTGGGCTCACAGCGAGCCTTTGCAGGGAGGCAGGTAGTGGGAGAGAGTGCTGCATCCCGGGAGGGATGGGTGGAGGGATGCAGGAAGGCCCTCCTGGATTTGGGGAGCATCACCCGAGAGGGCTGCTCTGCTTTTCCCAGGCAGAAGAGAGGCACGGGAGCATCGAGGAGCACCTCCGGCAGCTGGAGACCCAGCTGGAGGAGAAGAACCAGGAGCTGGCCAGGGTAAGTGCTGTCCCTGCAGCCCCGGCTCCCTTCCCTTGGTGCCTGGGTACCTGAGCACTCCTGGCTCATGTTTCTGGAGCAGGATGGGGAGAGCAGTCTGGGTAATCCTTCAGCATCCAGGATCTCTTGAACTGGAGCCACCCAGGAGCTCCTGGCACTCCCTGCTGTGATTTCCCCCTCTCCCAGGCATCCAAGTCTTGCTGTTAACATTCCACACCAGCTCCTCTCCAGCATCTCCCCCCAGGTCAAGCTGGGACCCCAAAGGCAGGGTGGAAGGGGTGGCTCCAGCAGCTCTTCCCCCGAGCCTGGATGAGCAGGATCCAAAGGCAGGGGAGGCTGAGCTGCTGTGCCGTGGGCTGGGCAGGCCCTGCTCTGCTCCTTGGGCTGTGCCTGCAGGAGCCTGTGGTGCCCATTTCCTGGGCATTACAGCTGTGCCCCTGGGGGAGCCCCTGCTTGTTTTGCAAATCCAGAGGTTTGGGGTCTGGAATGTGGCTGTCCCGATGTGGCTGTTCCTGGAAGAGGCACAGGAGGCTCTTCCTTGAGGGTCAGGCAGGCAGGGTCTCCCTGAATCCTGTCCTCTCTCCTGCCCACCCCTGGCTGGGAGGTGGCAGAAACCAGCTGAGCCACAACACAGGGATGGATGTGCCCCCAAAAGCTGGGCCTGGTGGGGCAGTGCTGACCCCACAGCAGGCACAGGATGGCCCTCAGGGGCAGGAGGATCAGCCCTCTGGGTGTGACATGGTTGGTCACTGTTTGCTGTGCCAGGCCCGGCAGAGGGAGAAGATGAACGAGGAGCACAACAAGCGGCTCTCGGACACCGTGGACCGGCTGCTGAGCGAGTCCAACGAGCGGCTGCAGCTGCACCTCAAGGAGAGGATGGCAGCCCTGGAGGAGAAGGTAGAGCCTGGGGGGGCAGGGGGTCCTCCTGGGGGGCTGCTGGGGGGCTCAGGGGTCTGCAGGTCCCTTGGCGTGGAGCCTCATCCAGTCATGGCACAGCGTTGGAAGTGGCTGTGCAGGGATGGAGAAATGCCCACATGCAGGGATGGAGAAATGCCCACATGCAGGGATGGAGAAATGCCCACATGCAGGGATGGAGAAATGCCCACATGCAGGACTCCAGCCCTGTGGGAGCTGCTCCACATCTCACCCTCATGCTGGGAGACCCCCTCCCCACCACCTTCCCCCTCCCTTCCCCGTGTCTCTGCTGGCACAGCCTCAGTGCCACCCGTGCCCTGGTGCCAGAGCAAATCCCAGCTGCGTTTTGCAAATGCAGCATTCCTGCTGGCCCACTGCCCACCCCCTCCACGTGCTGCCTTCAAACCTTCCTTCCCCCAAGCCCACGCTGATCTGCCCCTCCAAGCCAGGGCAGTGCCCACCAGCAGCCTCCCAGCTCCCACCCCACTCCTGGGGAACTGGCTTTTCCTTGGAAGAGCCAGCTGGAGCTGCTGCTGCCCCGGTGTGAACTCAACTCGCTGGAGAGCAGCTGGCTCAGAGCAAGGATTCACCTCCCAGTGCCAGTGGGAGGTCAGGCCTTGGTAATTCCCTTTGGGTTCCTGCAGGGCCCAGACTTCCCTCAGCCAGTGAGGGCACTCAGGGGTCTGTGCCCCAGCTGGTGCCCCTGGCCTGGCTCTGTCTCCCTGCTGCTCTGCTTCTCCTGTCCCCAGCCAGATGTGGCTCTGCCAGTGAGTCCAGTTGTTCAGCTCTGGATAAAGAGCAGGACCCAAGGCATGGGGATGAGTCCAAACCCCACCCCAGCAAGTAACAGGGACCAGAGTGGTGGCACCTTGGGCATCACCAGCTCCCCAGCCTGGTGCCAGCACTGGCCCACCCAGAGAGCTTGTCAAGGTCTTTCAGGGACAAAAATTATCCAGTTTGGCTGTCAGCACCCCCCAGAAAGAGCACAAAGGCAGGAGTTCAAACTCACCAGGGCAGGTTTAGATTAGATTTTAGGACCAAAATTTTCCACAGGAAGGGTTCTGGCATTGGCACAGGCTGCCCAGGGCAGTGGTGGAGGCACCATCCCTGGAAGTGTCCAAAAAAAGCATGGATGTGGCACCTGGGGACATGATTTAGGGGGAAGTGCTGGGGGAACAGTTGCTCTTGATGACATTTTCCAACCTTAACAATTCCATATTCTATGGTTGTATAAACACACCTGCTTTCTATTCCCCCCACTTTTGCCCTCCATCCCCTGCTGGAGGAGTTGGTCCCCTCTCAGACACATTCCCTAATCTCCAAGCCCTGCCCACCAAACCCCTCACTGCTCTTTGCCCTCCCTGGCCATGCCCAGGGCTGGCGTGGGGCAGCAGATGAGCTGTGCCCACCCTGCCTGAGGGGCAGGAGGTCTGCAGAGGAGATGCCCATCCACACGCAGGCAGGGGAGGAACAGCTCAGGGAGCCTTTGCCATCCCTGTGCCAGGTGTCCACCACACAGGGATCCCACTCTGGCCATTCCTGGGAAGCCTCAGGGCCATTTCCTAAGCAGTCTCTCTTTTTCTCTCCTGTTTTTGTTCCCTTTTTATTTAATTTGGTTTTATTTCAAAGAACACATTGTTACAAGAGCTGGAAAATACCCAAAAGCAGATAGAGGAACACCAGCACGACAAGGTAAATGTGGCTGCAGGGAGGCTGCCCCAGGGACTGCACTTCTCACCCCTAACCCCAGGGTAGGGGCGGTGGTTCCTCCCAAAATCCCATCATTTTGGAGGAGCTGACATCCTGGAATTGGCATCGTGGCATGCCTGGCAGCATGAGGCCACAAACTAACCCACCCAGTGGCTGCATGGAAGCTGCCACCCACGGCCCTGGAGATGCCTGGGTTGGTTCCCCACCAGGCACGTTTGGTCCTGTCTCTGTATTTCTGTCCCACTCAGCCATTCCCAACCCCCCGAGGCCAGGCTGGCTTTGACCACGTACAGAGGAGGGATCAGGCAGCCACATCCCCTTCCCCCCAAGGTTTTGCTCAGATCTGGGGGAGAGCTGCTCCCTGCCCAGCCTGCAGAGGCCCTGCAGCTCTTCCCAGCCCCCTGCTCTCAGATAAAGCATCTCCGTGGGGTCTGCATGAATCCCTGGTGGCCTGTGCTGGAGACCTGGAGGGTTGCAGCTTTGGGAAGCAATGGGAGCTTTTGGGATGTGCCCCATGTGTCCTGCATGGCTGGGGAGGATCTGATGTCCCAGATGTTCTGAGGATGCTGCAGCTGGGATGTCACCCACCTGACTGGGTCCTGCTGTGCAGGAGAATCCCCTCTCCCCTCCCTCCTTCCCTGCAGCCTCCCCTCTCCCCTCTCCCAGAGCAGGTGCAGCTTCCCCCTGGGAATGGGGCTGGCAGGAGGAGGGACAGGGCCAGCACCAAATCTGCCTGGTGGGTCCCTCACCGTGGTCCTTTGCCAAGGGAACATGCAAAACCAGAGCATCCAACTGGGACCAGTTTTCCTTCATGTCCCAAACCAGCATGGCTTGAGCACACACGTGTCTGTCTGTCCGTCCTGTGCTCCCTCCCCAGCACCCTCCCTCTCTGTGCCTGCATGAGCTGGTTCTTTCCTGGTGTATCCAAGATGCTTTAAAGCCAGGATGGGGATTTTTGAAGGGAATATAAACCTGGCAATAGCTGAGGATGTGGATTGCCCCAAACCTGGAGCTGCTCAGAGCAAACCCAACCCCTGCCTGTCTCATCTCACCCCGAACAGCGACGCTTGTCAGACGAGATCGACAAGCTGAGGCTGGAGGTCGACCAGCTCAAGACCAGAAGTGGGACATTCGTGGAGAGTGTTCACTCCAGGTAAGAGCCAGGGCCCAGCCCCTGCCTGCTGCACCCACAGCTCTGGGGGCATTTGGCTGCAGGGACCCCCAAAGTGCAGTTGGCATTTCTGGTGGCAGAGTGTGCTGTCCCTCCCTGGGTCTGTGCTGGGGTGGGAGACAGACTATTTGGAATGGCACAAAATGTTCCCTTCCAAGGGTTAAAACCCACTGGGCATTGTTTGTTTTTCCACACAAAAGGGCTCAGGGATTGATTTTCTAAGACGTTCCCCAAATGCCTTTCCCCCTGTGGCGTGCAGGGGATGGGCTGGTGCAGAAGGAGGGATCATTTCTGAGGTGCTGAAGGTAAAAGAGAATGAACCCCCCGAGTTTTGCCCTCCTTTCTGCAATGGTCCTCCCACAGCCTTTCATGTGAAGCCAGCTGGGAGATGGGGACACCCCAGCCCAGAACTCCAGGAGCAGGGGTGAGTCCATGGGCTCTCAGCCCCCGGCACTGACTGGGATAAGCCAGCACTGCTGCAGGAAAAGAGGGAGGCAGGCAAGGAGGGGACAGCAAGACATGCACCCCTCTGTGCTGCTGCTGCCACCCAGGAGGTCACAGCCTCTCCTGAGCACTTTCAATGTGGGTTCGAGATGGTGAGGGATCAATGGAGCACAACCAGCTGGGAAAATCCCACTCCCAGGAATGCTGCAAAAATTGAGGAGGAGCCACCACAACCAGCCTCAAATCTGCCAGCAGAGAGTGGAAGGTTTGGAGGCCCCATGTCTGTGATGGAGAGGAGAAAAGGGCAGAGTGAGGAAGAGCCTGGGATGCTGAGTGCTGGAGGAAGGTCTGGAGCATGTGTGGGACCTCCTGGCATGGGTGTGTAAGAGCAGAATGGACAATTCCATGGGGTTTTTAATATTTCTTGGAGGAAAAATCAGCAGAAATCTGAATATCCCCCAGCTGAAATGTCAGCTTTTGTCTAAGGTGCCTTTATCTCGTCTCAGCTGGGGAGCAGCTTAAATCCCTCTGGAATTTGGGCTGTACCTTCCTCTGCAAAGCCCAGCCTGGCACCAGGCACGCTGCTCGTGGTGCTGGTGGTTTTGTCTGGGCACAGGAGGGGAGCCCAGACCTGCATCTGCACTCCAAGCCAGGCCCACCACGGGGGCAAACCCTGCCTCAGACACTGCTTCTGTCATCCAAGATTAAACCAACCTGGTGTCTCCTGTGCCAGTGTGAAACAGCCCCGTGCCCCCGGGTGGGTATCCCGGGCAAGGAGGAGCAACCAGGCAACGTGGAGACATGGAAGGGGCACTGTGAGTGGCACAAAGTGTCCTCATGCCCAGCAGCAGCCCTGCCTTGCCCTGCCTGCCACAGGACCTGCTCCCCAGCACAGCCCCAGAGTCGAGGAGGAGGAGGAGGGTGAAGAAGTACCAGTTGATTTCTGCTGGGACATCCCCCAAAATGCTCATGTCCTTATGTTTGGCGGATGCTTCAAGTGGGATTTTATCCATAGAATTATGGAAACATTAAGGTTGGAAAAGGCCTCCAAGATTCAGTCCAGCTTTTGTCCAAATCCCATTCCCACGAAATCGTGTCGCAAAGTGCCACATCCACTCATTTTCTCGAACACTTCCAGGGATGGTGACTCCACCACTGCCTGTGCCACTGCTTAACCCCTCTTTCAATGAAGACATTTTTCCTAATTTCCCCCTGTTGTCACTGGTTCCCTTGGAGAAGAGCCCAACCCCTATGAAGGGATTTTTCCTGAAAATGTTGGAACAAACATGAGAAGAAGAAGAGCTCCCTGAGTGGCCCCTTTTGTGGGGATGGAGAAGACAAGCACAAGTTGTGCTGTACGTGCTGGGAGGTTCAAGCTGTTCTGGAGAGGGAAGGGCAACTGTTCTGGAGGGGGCTTGGGGTGCAAACTGGCTGGATGAACCAGTGGGGACACAGAGAGGGGAGGGAGCTGCAGGGAAGGGTCCAGGGCTGAAATTTCTGCAGTCTGTGGGAAAGCTGAAGGCTCCTGAGGTGGGATCTCCTGGGTGTGTGCAGCATCCTCAGAGGGGCAGAGGAGGGCCAGGCACTGAGCTCTGCTCTGGGGGGACCAGGGACAGCACCCAGGGAAGGGCTGGAGCTGTGTCAGGGCAGGGTTAGGGTGGATCTCAGGGAAAGGTCCTTCCCCCAGAGGGTGGTGGGCACTGCCCAGGCTCCCCAGGGCAGGGGGCACAGCCCCAAGGCTGCCAGAGCTGCAGGAGGGTTTGGACAACTCCCTCAGGGACAGGGTGGGATTGTTGGGGGGTCTGTGCAGGGCTAGGAGTTGGATCGATGATCCTTGTGGATCCCTTTGCATCATGATTCCATGAATCCATGAGCACAGCTCCAGGGCCAGTGTGGGCATAATGGGACTCTTTCCACAGCCTGGTTTTGCCTCCTTTCAAGCCCCTCTGGGATGGGCATCCTGGAG
Source organism: Dendrocincla tyrannina (assembly GCA_035047865.1). NCBI lineage: Eukaryota > Metazoa > Chordata > Aves > Passeriformes > Dendrocolaptidae > Dendrocincla > Dendrocincla tyrannina. The sequence continues at coordinate 264,648 of JAWWMP010000077.1, read as the reverse complement.
TGGTCTCATCCTGCTCTGTCCTGAGCAGCCTGGGCATCTCTGCGCAGAGCAGTGCCCACCACAGGGCTCTTTTGTCCCCAGGTCCCACATGGGCAGTGCCACTGACCTGCGCTTCCCACTGGGTGCCGTGGTCCACGCGCCCACCGAGCCCTTCGGAGCAGCCCCAGGCCTGGCCCGGGCACAGAAGGGTCGATTCGCTGCCCGGAGAGAGGAGCAAGCCAAGGTAACCCAGGGGAGGGGCTGGGCTCTGCTCCTGCCTGCCAGCCTGGTCTGGTGTGCCCTGGTTTGGGGATGTGGGATGGTTTCCTTCACCTGGTGCATGGGTGGGGTGACAGAATCACAGAATCAGTTGGGCTGGAAAAGACCTCTGAGGTCATCGAGTCCAAGCTGTGACCCAACACCGCCTTGTCATCCAGACCATGGCACTGAGTGCCACCTCCAGGCTCTTCTCAAACCCCTCCAGGGACAGTGACTCCACCATCCTCCTGGGCAGGCCATTCCAATGCCCAAGCCCTCTGTCTGTAAAGAATTTCTTCCTAATGTCCAACCTATCCCTCCCCTGGAGCCCCTCAAGACTGTGCCCCTCTTGTCCTTCTGTTGGTTATCTGGGAGAAGAGACCAACCCCCATCCAGCTCCCCCTCCTGTCAGGGAGTTGTAGAGAGTGAGAACTCCTGAGCCTCCTCTTCTCCAGGCTGAGCCCCCCCAGCTCCCTCAGGTGCTCCTGGTGCTCCAGACCCTTCCCAGCCTTGTTGCTGGACACACTCCAGAACCTCAATATCCCTCCTAAACTGAGGAGCCCAGCACTGGGCACAGCACTCGAGGGGTGGCCTCAGCAGTGCCCAGGGGCAGAATCCCTTCCCTGCTCCTGCTGCCCACACTGTTCCTCAGCCAGTCCAGGATGCCACTGGCCTTCTTGGCCCCCTGGCCACACGGTGGGAAGGCTTTCCCCTTGAGGTCACGCCGAGGTGCAGCTCCTGCCTGGAGCTCTCCAGCTTGGCTTTTTGGGGGTGCCGTGTAGGACCAGTGACCCCTGTCCCCCCCAGGACTGGGAGCAGGCCCAGGCAGGCAGTGTCCTGGCCACGGGGCCCCACGCCTTCGACAGCGACCCCGACATCTCCGACGTGGACGAGGATGACCGCGAGACGCTCTTCAGCTCCATGGACGTGCTGTCCCCCGGAGGGCACTCGGATGCCCAGACATTGGCCATGATGCTCCAGGAGCAGCTGGATGCCATCAACGAGGAGATCAGGTAGTGACCATGGCCAAAACCCACCACTGCCTTCTGCTGGACTGGTTCCAGAGGGGCAACAAGCTGCCAGGTGGTGGGGGGAGTCTCTGGTGCCCTAAAACTGCTGCCTCTTCAGCCAGGGAAATGGCTCCAGGACATCCAGTCACAGGGCTTGGTCCTTCCTGCCCGTGTCTCCTTGTCCCTCAACTGCACCAGTGCTGGATCACAGGGTTGTTATTTTAAAGGATCATTACTTTTAAAAAAGTTCTCCACGAGTATTAATAGGAATCATGATGTATCTCAGCCCTGGTTTCTGTCAATGCTGATGGATGCTCCTGCCATTCCTGGAGATCAGGGGCTTGAGGGTGGCTGCCAGGTGTGAGGAGACTCCCCGTAAAGGTGGGGAGCCGGGAGCCCTGAGCCCTCCTGCTCCCCCAGGATGATCCAGGAGGAGAAGGAATCCACGGAGCTGCGCGCCGAGGAGCTGGAGACGCGCGTCACCAGCGGCAGCATGGAGGGCCTCAACCTCACCCAGCTCTGCAAGAGGGCCTCCATCCCCACCTCGCTGACCGCCCTGTCCTTGGCCAGCTCGTCCCCCCCGCTCAGCGGCCGCTCCACGCCCAAGCTCAGCTCCCGCAGCGCCGCGCAGGATCTGGACCGCATGGGCATCATGACGCTGGTGAGGAGGGCCAGGGGGACTCTGGGGGGCTGGGCAGGTGGGGGGTGGCTGTGTGGGGTGGCAGCGGTGCCCTGGCACCCTCGTGGGTGGGGGTGTTGGCACGGGGGTGCCCGTGTTTGCTGTCTCCAGCCCGGCACGCCTGGCCCCGGGACTGCTCTCCATTAACTGCCCCCCTTTCTGTGTCTCTCTCGCTTTCCCCCTTGCAATCAGCCCAGCGACTTGAGGAAGCACCGGAGGAAACTGCTAGTGAGTGGCTCCCATCCCGTTGGTTTTTGTCCAAGCCCTTTTTCCAGCCTGCTCCTGGCTTTGCCCACGCCGGGTCAGGGTGCAGCAGGCGCGGGATGGAGCTGGGGACCCCAGGGCTTCAGCAGGAGGACCATGGGGATCCCCAAAGGTGCTTGGACGTGTTCCCGCTGGCAGCCTGGGGGGTCTGGCAGGACGTGGGGAGGTTCAGAAAGCCACTGGGTCCTCAAACATTGTGTCCCCACTGGCGACAGGGTGTCTTTGGGACATTGCCATCTGTGCTCCTCACAGCCCTCTGCTGAGGGCCAGCAGTTTCTGTCCCCACACCCTGCCCTGGACCGTGGGGCTGCATCCCCTCACCTCCCCATTCCCAGGATCTCGGCCATGCGGCCACATCCTCCCCATCTGCTTGGGCATCTGGAACCACTGCCAGAGCTCTGATTCAGGCCAATCCTGGAGCGTGGCAAAGCCTCAGGGCTCTGGTGGCTCTTTTGGCCATGCCTCCACGGAGCAAGAGAGAGGCAGGCAGCAGGGCAAGGATGGAGCTGGGCTCTGGCTGCCCACCCTCATGGCTTCCCCCTTGTTCAGTCACCTGCAGCTCGAGATGAGAGCCGGGAGGATAAAACCACCATCAAATGTGAGACGTCCCCACCATCCTCCCCCCGGGCGTTGAGGCTGGAGAAGCTGGGCCACCCTGCCCTGAGCCAGGAGGATGGCAAGAGGTACGGGGAGTGCCCTTTGCATCTCACCCTTGGTTTGGGGGTGGGCATGGGGCACGTGTGGGCTTGTGGGTCTGCTCAGGAATCACCTACAGTTTTTGCTTTTCCTCTCCCCCCTCCATCCCAGCTCGCTGGAGGATCAGGCCAGCAATCCCAGCAGCAGCCAGGACTCCTTGCACAAGGGCTCCAAGAGGAAGGGCATCAAATCCTCCATCGGGCGCTTGTTTGGCAAAAAGGAGAAGGGTCGCTTGATCCAGCTGAGCAGAGAAGGGGCCACGGGGCAGGGTCTGTGAGCAACCCCATCTCTGCATGCTGGGTGGGCATCCTGGGCCAGGCTCTGCACCCTCCTGGCCTTGGGGTGCTCCTGGGTGACAAGTGGAGGGGCAGGGACACCCCTGCTGGTTTGGGACTGTCAGGGCCAAGGCAGCTCCAGGACAGTTGGAGCCTGGTGCCTCCTGCCCCATGGCCTGAGCTTGGTGTCCCCCTCGACACCCTGCCAGAGCTGGGGTGTGGGTGGTGACCCCTCATCACGGGATATTATCTTTAATGTCCCCAAATCTGCTTCCCTCCCCATGGGACCTGGTGGAGTTTGCAGAGCCCTTTGGTAGGAGCTGTTTCTCCATTCCCAAATCCTTTACTGCTTCCTTTGATACAGGCGGGATGGCAGGTGGGAATTCCCTTGGGCTTCCCAGCAGGGCAGGAGGGTTGGAAACGGGGACTGTCACCCGTGTGCTGTGATTGCACATCCCCAACACCCTGGCACGGGGACAGTGGCAGTGGGGGATGTCACAGGGGCCCTGGGATGTCACTGTGACCCAAGAGTGTCTTCCTTGCCCCGCAGTGGTGCTGACTGATGTGGAGGGGGGCCTCCAGGACACCCTGGGGCTTGGCAAGCTGGGTGCCCAGGCCGAGAAGGATCGGCGCCTGCGGAAGAAGTGAGTGAATTCCTGCCCTGCCCCAGCAAGGAAACAGGCTGGGAAGGCACGGCATGGCCCTGGGAATTGCTGGGAGGTCTTCTCCTCTTTGCCTTCCCTTCAGCCCTGTTGCCTCCTGCATTGCTTTGCCTCCAGCTGGTTCTTACTGCCCATGGTCTGTTTCTTTTCAGGAGCTGCTCCCTGTCCCCAAACCCCCCCAGTAAATCATTCTCCTGCTTCTGTTCCTTCCAGACATGAACTCCTGGAAGAGGCTCGGAGGAAAGGATTGCCCTTTGCTCACTGGGATGGCCCCACCGTGGTGTCCTGGCTGGAGGTGAGGCAGAGCCCGTGCATTGTCCCCATGCTGTCACTGCTGGTCCCCCAGCATGCCCAGTCCTACCAGGCTTGCTCCCTGCACTCAGTTGGGGCTGGAAATCCCTGAGGAGCAGAGGAGGTCCCCAAATCCCTCCTGGAGTCTGTAGAGTTGTGGTTTGAGGAGAACTTTGGGTTAGAGCACAAGCCTCAGGAGGAGCAGCTGAGGGAGTTGAGGGGGCTCAACCTGGAAAAAAGGAGGTTCAGCGGCCACCTTCTGGCTCTGCAACTCCCTGCCAGGAGGGTGGGATGGGTGGGAGTCAGGCTCTGCTCCCAGGGAACAGGGACAGGAGGAGAGGGAATGGCCTCAGGCTGGGCCAGGGGAGGGGCAGGTTGGATGTCAGGAAATTCTTTTCATGGAAAGGCTGGTCAGGCCCTGGCACAGCTGCCCAGGGAGGTTTGGAGTCCCCATCCCTGGAAGTGTTCAGAAAACAAGTGGATGTGGCTCTTGAGAACATGAGTTGGTGCTGAGGGAATGGTTGGACTTGACGGTCTTAGAGGGCTTTTCCAACCTTGCTGATTCCATGACTCTCTGGAGGGCTGTGCTGTGTCCACCACACACAGGGATGCTGGGCTGCCCACAGGCCACCTGTGAGAGGTGCCACCCAGAAAGAACCCCCTGTGGGTGCTCAGCTTTGGTGCCAAGCTTCAACCAGGGTGGCCTTGACCCTGCCAGGGGCAGTGGGGTGGCTCAGGGGGCAGTGGGGTGGCTCAGTGGGCAGTGGGGTGGCCCAGCTGGGCAGTGGGATGGCTTAGGGGGGCAGTGGTGTAGCTCAGTGGGTCAGTGGGATGGCTCAGTGGTGCAGTAGGGTGGTTCAGTGGGGCAGTGGGGTGGGTCAGTTTGACAGTGGGATGGCTCAGTGGGGCAGTGGGATGGCTCAGGGGGGCAGTG
>JAWWMP010000077.1:236613-251092 GCA_035047865.1 Dendrocincla tyrannina | reverse complement strand
GAAAGGGAAAGGGAAAGGGAAAGGGAAAGGGAAAGGGAAAGGGAAAGGGAAAGGGAAAGGGAAAGGGAAAGGGAAAAGAAGAAGGAGATCGAGAGGAACAGGGACAGGGACAGGGACAGGGACAGGGACAGGGACAGGGACAAGGAGAGGCGTGAGGCTTCCTGCTTACCCGAGATGCTCCATCCATGTGATCCCTGAGCCATTTTCTGCTGCAAATGCTGTTTTCAGGAGGGTTGTCTCACTCTGTGTGATTTCTTGCTTCTGACCCCCAAGGCTGGGTTGGGACATGGAGTGGGATTGTGTCACCCTGGGTTCAGCACCCAGCTCTGAGCCTGTTGGGGTAGCACTGGCACTGCCGGGATGCAGCAGCCCAGTCTGGGCCAGTCTTGTCCTCCCTGCCTTTGGGAATCCATCCCCAAAGAGCCTGAATTGCTCCATTTGCCCAAGCACTGCTGGGCAGCTGCTCCCCGGGGCTGGCAGGGCCTGCTGGCACACCCTGGCTGCCCGTGCTGCTGGATGTGTCCCAGGCTCTGCCCCACCACCACACAGCTCTTTTCTTCAGGATATCTTGGTCCCTTCCAGAGCTGTAGGGAAGCTTCAGCTTCTGTCCCCTGGGCCAGGCACCCTGGTGTCACTGTCCCCAAGCCCCCTGCCATGTCCCCAGTGGAGCAAAGGTGGCTTCAGCAGGCACAGGAGAGTGAGAGAACGACAGGCAGAAAACTCCAAATCCCAGACAGCTCTTCTGCTGGCCCCAGACTGGCTCAGATGTCACAGTTTGGGTCAAACTTCTGTTCAATCTTTTCCACTCCATCCCTGGAAGCTGCGATTCCCACCTGGCTGAGGACAGTGAAAGCTGGGACAGGATCCCACCCAGACAGGGGGAGCAGGGTGCTCACTGCCCAGGAGTGGGGATGGCAAGAGGCCTTTTCCCAAACTCCTGGAGCCTTGGGAGCACCAGAGCTGGCCAAGCACTCTCCCTTTGACCCTCATGGCTGCAGTGCGTGGGTGCTGCTGAATAAACGTGGTTTTTTAGGGAAGCCAAGGGCTCATTGGAGCAGTCCCTGATTGTTTTGCTCTTTGCCTCCCTCCCAGTTGGTGCCTCCGGGTCACCAAGGCTGGAGACCTCCACGGTCCGGACGTATTCCTGCTGAGGGTCAGCGAGACGAACCCCCTGGCCCTGGGTGAGTGCCAGGACATGGAGGCCTCGGGGCTGGGTGGGCACCAGGGGGTGGCAGGGGGCCCAGCAGCACCAGGCAGGCTGGCTGCCCCCTTCCCCAGGGCTGGCCCTGCCAGGGAGGGCCATGGAGAGCTCGCTGCTGGCTGAGCTCTCAGGACCCTGAGATGATGCGGGGGCACCCCAAGCGCAGGTGGTTTGTCCATCCCTGGACAGGCAGCCCCACTGGGGACCCTGGGATGTCATCCTGGGTGGGGGTGAGGGAAGGATAGAGAAGCATTCCCAGGATCCTGCTGTACCCTGGGGCATGGCTCCCTGTGCCAACTCCGTGGGGGTTTGTTGGGTGGGTGCACAGGTGACATCGAACCATGTCCCTCACGAGCCCTTTCCCTCTGTGTCCCTCAGCACATCCCCGCTGTCCGGAGGGCCACGAGCTGGCTGCCTTTCAGGACAAGAGCCCAGCCTGTGCCTGTTCCTGGGCCCGACCCTCCTCACTGCTCTGGACTGACCAGGACCTGCCCCTCCTGCTTGAGAACCCACCGCTTGCCCCGTGGCCCCCACTGGGCCCTGCCCACCTGCCTCTCCTCTCTGGCTGGGCTGTGGATGAGCTCCAGGTGCCAGCCTGGCGTGGTGCAACCCAGAGATGCCCCAAAGGCGGGCTGTGACATTTGGAACTTTTTCTGCCACCTGGCTCACGATGCCAACCCTCCACGGGTCACCGCAGGGACTCGCCCAAGCCCTGGGTGTCGGGGATTTCTGCTGCTGCCCACGGGACTTGAAGCCACGGGAGATTGAGGCTCATGGAAATCCTCCTGCCAGGGGGGCCGGGGGCAGTGCCAGGGATGGTGCTGTGTGGGGTGGAGCAGGGACTGGCCATGGTGGGGGTGAGGAGGGCGGTGTCTGCCCAGGGCTGGGCGGGCAAGGTGCTCATTTTGGTGCTGTCAGGTGCCCATGGAGTGGGGAGGCTGTGCCTGCGTGGCAGGGTCGTGAAGGGCTGCCCATGTGGGAAGGGCTGGGACTGTCCCGTGTGGCTCAGTGCCAGCCAGGCTGGTGCCACAGGAGAGGGGACCCTCCTTGGGTGCCTGGGGAGACACACGGGAGCACCCAGAGCCCCCCAGGGCATGCCCACCCCTTCCCCTCCGGGTGCAGGGGAGATGCTCTCCCCTCCTGGCCCAGGCTACGGGCAGGGATCAATCCAGGAGGCTCTGAACTCTTCCCATTTCTCCCCTGTAGGGTAGGATCTCTTCGTCTCCTCATGCCACGTTTGCCTTGTGTGGCCCCTATTTCTGATGTGATATTTATTGATGGCTGGAATGACCTTATACTTATCATGTGCTGTCTGGAAGTGCAATATCTGAAAGGCTCTACAGTCACGACGTCTTTTCGGTGTATTATTTGCCTAATACAGTATTAAATATTTTTTTAATTTGAAGAGTCAGTGAGCCCTTTATATCAATGCCCTATTTCTTTCGTCATATTATTGGTACTGCATGGACTCCAAACCCTGGATCGGGTCAGGAAAGGATGTATGTGTGTTCCAATAAACAGGATTTTAAAACACTGCTGGCTTGAGCCTTCTTTCTAGAGGCCAAATTAAAAATATAATGACTCTTTAGCTCCCTCAGGAGCTTTGGGGTTGCAAACCAGTGAAATCACTGGTCTCTCAAGGGCTGGTTTAAAGGTGACACATCCAGTTCCCACCTGAGCGACCGCACTGAGGTCGCGCAAAACCCAGACCTGGGAACTGGGGACACCCAGCACAGGAGAGAACAGCAGCAAAGGAAGACCCTGAGCAGTCCAAACAAGAATGCCTTTATTAAAAAAAAAAAATCCAAATAAGTTAGCAAAAATAATAATTAAAAAACCCCAAACCCTAAATGGCAACGGCACACAGCGCTCAGTAGAAAAGGCAGGGCAGGCTCCGGGGCAGCAGAGCCCTTGGTCGAGGAGCGTCTTGGGAAACATCAGCAAAGCGAACCCAGCACACACATTGGCCCCCAAAACCCACCCGGCCCCGGCTGGGGAGTGGAGCAGAGCCTGGTGCCAGGCGGGCACCTCCCGCTGCCAACATCCCACCTCTCCCTGCCAACATCCTCCCTCTCCCTGCCAACATCCCACCTCTCCCTGCCAACATCCCACCTCTCCCTGCCAACATCGCACTCTCCCTGGTCTCGTTCCCAGCAGGGCTGGGTGGGAGCGTTTCCCGAGCAGTGGGAAGGAGGCGAGAGCTTTCAGCGGTGCAGTCCATGGTGCCAGAGGGGTAAATAGGATTTCCAGTGGCTGGACCCTTCCAGCATCTTGTTCCCAGCTGGAAGAGCCGGCGGGGTTTGCCCCGGCTCAGTTTTGGCCCCGCTCCTCCGGGAACGTCACGGCCACGTCCTCCACGGCGATGCTCTCCACGATGGAGGAGAGCGAGTGCAGGTTGCGATCCTCCGCCGTGTCCTCGGCCAGCAGGTGATCTGTGGAGAGCAAGGGGCTGAGGACACTGCTGGGGACAGGGGCCCTGTGCTAGGGGACAGCTCCTGCCTCCGTGGGGGTTGTGGTTTAGTGGTGAACATCGTGGTGGTTCATGATCTTAAAGGTATTTTCCAGCCTTAGAGACCTAGTGATTGTATGGTTCTATGACCTTGTGATCCCTCACGTGGGACCTGCCCCCAGCTCCCACCCTGGGGAACGGTGAGAGACCAGCAAGGAGTGAAACTTTGGGACACTCTTTAGGTTTTATTGTCCACTGGAAAATGAGATTCAGGTTTCTGCCTTCTGGGGAAAATAACAGGTGGATTTGGCAGGGGAGGAGATAACTGTAAGCATGGAAAAATGATCAGCAGCTGCAAAGGGGGTGTGGGGAGGGGAGGGGAGCCCAGGACAGCGATGCTCAGGGATCTTCAGCAGAGCTCAGGGATCCTCAGCAATGCTCAGGGATCCTCAGCAATGCCCAGGGATCCTCAGCAGAGCTCAGGGATCCTCAGCAGAGCTCAGGGATCCTCAGCCATGCTCAGGGATCCTCAGCAGAGCTCAGGGATCCTCAGCAGAGCTCAGAGATCCTCAGCAATGCTCAGGGATCCTCAGCAGAGCTCAGGGATCCTCAGCAGAGCTCAGAGATCCTCAGCAATGCCCAGGGATCCTCAGCAGAGCTCAGGGATCCTCAGCGATGCCCAGGGATCCTCAGCAGTGCTCAGGGATCCTCAGCAGAGCTCAGGGATCCTCAGCAGAGCTCAGAGATCCTCAGCAGAGCTCAGGGATCCTCAGCAGTGCTCAGGGATCCTCAGCAATGCTCAGGGATCCTCAGCAGAGCTCAGGGATCCTCAGCAATGCCCAGGGATCCTCAGCAGCGCTCAGGGATCCTCAGCAGTGCCCAGGGATCCTCAGCAACACTCAGGGATCCTCAGCAATGCTCAGGGATCCTCAGCAGAGCTCAGGGATCCTCAGCAATGCCCAGGGATCCTCAGCAGCGCTCAGGGATCCTCAGCAGTGCCCAGGGATCCTCAGCAACACTCAGGGATCCTCAGCAATGCTCAGGGATCCTCAGCAGTGCTCAGGGATCCTCAGCAATGCTCAGGGATCCTCAGCCATGCTCAGGGATCCTCAGCAGAGCTCAGGGATCCTCAGCCATGCTCAGGGATCCTCAGCAAAGCTCAGGGATCCTCAGCAATGCTCAGGGATCCTCAGCAATGCTCAGGGATCCTCAGCAGAGCTCAGGGATCCTCAGCAGTGCTCAGGGATCCTCAGCAATGCCCAGGGATCCTCAGCAGTGCTCAGGGATCCTCAGCAGAGCTCAGGAATCCTCAGCAGTGCTCAGGGATCCTCAGCAATGCCCAGGGATCCTCAGCAGTGCTCAGGGATCCTCAGCAGAGCTCAGGGATCCTCAGCAATGCCCAGGGATCCTCAGCAGAGCTCAGGGATCCTCAGCAGTGCCCAGGGATCCTCAGCAAAGCTCAGGGATCCTCAGCAAGGCTTAGCACCACTGTTAGCAAAGCCAGCCCTCTTTGGGATGGAGCTGCCTCTGCTCATCCTCATCCTCTTCCCCTTTCCCAGCCTTGTATCTGATCATTTTCATGCCTCTCCCCTTCCTCAGCCCTTTTCTGGGATGGAGCCAGCCCTGGGGATCCTCATCCTCATCCCCCTCCCTGTCCCCAGCCCTGGCCACAGATGAATCTTGCTTGGAGACAAAGCCCCGGTGATCCTGAGATCTGGTGCCCTTGGGAAATCAGGGCTGGGAGAAGCCTGAACTTGCTGAGCATCGAGCCAAGGAGGTGCTGGAGGAATTCTGGACTCACCTCCCCGCAGCAGTGGGGTGGGGACAGCAGGACAAGGCTCCTTTGGTCCTTTGCTTGGGGCACCTCCTGCTTGGGGGGTTGGCTCAGTGATGCTCTGCCCCAGCTCTGTGCTGTCCCCCACTGTTCCCACTCCCTCCAGAGCCCGGGGAGGCTGTGGGGTGGCACAGAGAGGCGAGGAGGACCTTACTTACCTGCAGGGTTGGTGCCAAACTCCAGCTGGCTGCTCCACTCGGGGCTGCAGGACGAGCTGCCGGATCCGCACTCGCTGGTCGCCTGCGAGGAGTTGAGATGCCAACCATGGGTGTCACCTCCTCCAGCCCAGCCAAGCCCCAGCAGCCACCCCAAAAACACCCCAGGGTGCCCAGTGACCTCAGCAAAACAGCCCTGTGGAGCAGACACACCTTTCCACACCTGCAAAGCAGCTGGAGGAGGTGACTTGGGATCCCTGAGATCCATCAGGGATCCATCAGGGCTGGGTGATTCCTTAACCATAAAGGCTGGAAAAGGTCCTTTGGGGCTTCTGGACACTGAGAGATGGGGCCACGTGCTCCCTGCAGGGAGAAAAGGTGTCTCTTTCTTGTAGGGGACTACAAGAAAGGGCTGGAGAGGGACAAATGTCCTTGGGCAGAACAGCTTTTTGCTGAAAATCACCTCATCAGGCACACAAAAAATGATGCCCTCAGGGCCATCCCGAGGGGATTCCTGGGGAAGAGCTTTTGGCAGTTTGATTTGTGGGTTTGGGGCTTAGTGGTTGCTTCAGAGAGAAGAGCTGACAGGCTGACAGATGAGAGGGTTGCTCAGCAGAGCTCTGAATGAACTTGTTGTGGAGTGTGTCTTTATCTGGGAGCGGATTCCAGCTCAGGTAAAACCCGCAATGTGATTTATAGGAGCAACCCCAAGGACCCAACTCTTTGTAGCAGCCTAGAAATGGGGCTAACAAGCTCATGGCAGCACAGGAGAATTAATTAACACTTGGATTTATTTCCCATTAAAGCAGAAAATTCTTACAGATGACATTTTTCCCCCCAAAACACTGGCTTTTGCACTAATATGTGACCCCCTGGCTACACCTGGGAGAAGGGGAGGCTCAGGGCAGAAGTGACACAGTTTTTGCAGGGACAGCCACCAAATCCACTCAAATCAAAGTGGCTCCTGAGAAGTGGAAATTGGATTCTGGCGTCCCAGTGGATACTGGGAAGTCCCAAGGATATATAGGATGGAGCCTAAAAGCTTTTGCAGTCCTTTATTCAGCATCGAGGGTTGGGTTATTTATTCCTTAAATCCCTTAGTTTGAAAGCTGAGGAGTCTCTGGGAATCCTTTTCTCCTGGGCCTCTTAAAAAGTTCTTCTATATCTATATCATCTGTGTGTATATCTTTATCTGGCTATTTATATCTATATCTTTATATGGTTATTTATATATTTATATCTAGATATCTATATCTTTATCTATGTCATTTATATACATACCTATTTCATCTGTATCTGTATCTATATGTAAATTATCTATATCTATGTCATCTATCTCTATACACACCTAGATCTATATCAATTATAAATCTATTATACACCCATATGTAATCTAGATCAATGTTTATATAATCTCCCTATGTATTTATATCATATATATCTCATCTATATTTATATATAATCTATATCTAACTATAGCCATATCCATATCCATACCTACTTCATCTTTATGCACATCTCTCTCTACAACCTCTCTATATAATCACACTCCTCAGTACCTATACCTCCATCTCTCTCTCTAATCTATACCTTTCATCTCTGCCTGTATCATCTCTATCTCCACCCGGAGTTATAGCTCTCTATGCATTCCCAAACCCAGAGGGGATGCACGCCCAGCCCTCTCCCAGGGATCAGTGGGCAGAGGGAAATATCCCTCAGAGTGTTTGTTTTATGTAATATTTGATACTTCAATTTTTATTGCTTAGATTTCTGTTTCAATTTGTTAATTTCCTTATTTTATTCCATGTTATTTTATTTCAATTCCACTTAGTTTAGCTTAATTTCCAGTTACTGTGCCATCCCTCCCAAGCCCAGACACACTCACAGTGTCCAGCACCATCCCACATTCCCTCTGCACCCATTCCCAGCCCCTTTTCCCGAGGGATGGGAGCACACAGGGGGGTTGGATCACTGCTGCCCTGTCCCTCCATGCGGGGCACACTCACCAGCCTTGTCCCAGGGCTGGGGGTCCCACTGTCCCCCCAGCAGGACCCCAGAGCTTCTGTAGTGCCTCTGTTTCGGGTCATAGGGCATCATGCTCACTCACCCCCTAGGGCACCATCCTCAGAGTCACCCCCACAGGGCGGTGTCCCCACAGAGATTCACTCCCCTACAGCATCACCCCCACAGAGTGTCACCCCAAAATGGCATCACCCTGTAGGACACAGTCTCCAGAGAGCACCAACCCCACAGAGCAATGTGTCCTCAGAGCATCAGTCCCCCACAGCATCACCCCCACAGGGCATTGTCGCCATAGGGCATCACTCCCACATGACATCACCCTCGGAGAATGGCATCCTGAAACAGTATCATATTCATGAGGTGTCATACCCATAGTGCCTCCCCTAACTGGCATCACCCCATAGAGCATCATCCCATAGAACATTACCCCCACAAAAAGTCACCCCCATAGAGTGTCACCCCCATAGGGCATCACTCCCATAGGGCATTGTCCCCATAGGGTGTCACTCCCACATGACATCACCCTCGAGAACATCACTTCTATATGGCATCCTCCCCTTTGGGCATCACCATCACAGAGTGTCAGTCCCATCCAGCATCACCTCATGGGGCATCACCCCAAAATGGCATCACCCCCACCAGGCATCTTCCCCATTGGGTAGATCCCCCATAGACACCCCATACCCCATTGGGTAGACACCCCATAGAGTGTCACCCCCATCCAGCATCACCCCCACAGAGCATTGTCACCCCAACAGAGTGTCACCCCCATATGGCATAACCTCCACAGGGCATTGCCCCCATAGGGAATCAATCCCACAAGGCATCACCCTTGTAGTGTCACCCCAAAATGGCATCACTCCCCTAGAGTGTCACCCCAAAATGGCACCACTCTTGTCAAATATCACCTGCTTTGGGCAATACCCCCATAGAGCACCACTCCCATCCATGGGGCATCACCCCCTAGATTATGACTCCCATCAAGCATCACCCCATTGGGCATCATTCCCATAGAGCATCATCCCCATCAAACATCACCCCATTGGGCATCATTCCCATAGAGCATCATCCCTATCCATGGGGCATCACCCCACTGGGCATCACTGCCGTGGGGAAGATTCCCCATAGACCACCACCCCCACCCATGGGGCACCACTGCCATGGGGCAGTACCCCCACAGAGCATCATCCCCATCCAACACCACCCCCACTGAGTGTCATCCCCATAGATCATCATCCTCAACCAACATCACCCCATCAGGCATCACCCTCGTAGATCAACACCCCCACAGATCATCACCCCATTGGGCACCACCCCCATTGGGAATCATCCCTATAGAACATCACCCCATAGAGCATCAGCCCATTGGGCACCACCCCCATTGGGCATCACCCCTATAGAGCATCACCACATTGGGCATCATGCCCATAGAACATCACCCCCATCCATCATCACCCCATAGATCATCACCCCCATCCAGCATCATCCCACTGGGCAGTACCCCCATCGGGCATCACCCCCATCCATGGAGCATCACTGCCATGGGGCAGTACCCCCATCGGGCATCGCCCCCATCCATGGAGCATCACTGCCATGGGGCAGTACCCCCATCGGGCATCGCCCCCATCCAGCATCGCCCCATTGGGCAGTACCCCCATAGAGCACCACTCCCATCCATGGGGCATCACCCCATTGGGCAGTACCTCCAACCAACAATACCCCACCTTGGGGGGGCATCACCCCCACGCCTCTCCCCAGCCCACCTTTTGCCCCCGGAGCCCCCCGGGCACTCACCGCGGGCTGTGGGGCTGCGGGACGGAAGCGCAGATCCCGCTGCTCCCGCTCCTGCTGGTTGAGCGAGCTGAGCAGGCTCTGGAGCCGCTCGATGTACTGGATGGCGCTGCGCAGGATCTCCACCTTGGGCAGGCGCTGGTTGGGGTTCAGGAGGGTGCTGCGCTTGAGCGCCTCGAACGCCTCGTTCACCTTCTTGAGCCGCCGCTTCTCCCGCAGCGTGGCCGCCCGTCGGCGGTCCATGGACACCGTCTTCCTCTTGCACACCTTGCAGGCCCAGGGCAGGCACTGCCCGGGGCAGTGCTCGCCCAGCGCCGAGTCCTTGTCCTCCAGCGCCGCCCTGCCCTCGGGGCACAGCGGCACCTCGGCCCGCTCGGGGAACGCGCCCGGCTCGTAGCCCTGCAGGCGGGAGCCCAGGAAATTCTCCCCGTCGTAAAACCTCTGCTCCGGGAAAAAGTAGGGGTTGGTCTCGAAGAGCTCCATGGGCGCTCGGGGGGCTGCGGGCCGTGTGTGCGGCTCGGGGGCGGCTGCTCGCTCTCCCCACGCCAACTGCGCCGTGCCATTTAAACCCCGGCGCTGGCATTAAATCACGGAGATAAATATAGAAAACCCAAAGGAAACCTGAGCCCGGCCTAAGCTGCTGCCTCGCATCAAAACTTGTCCGTCCGATTTCATGTGCTCTCCCCACGGGGATTACAGTGCCCGGAGCTGGGGGGGCTGGCACGGCCAGGGGGCGGCTCGGCCACCCCCTGAACGAGGGCTTTGTGTGAGCCCAGGGTGCCAGCGGGGCCCGAGGGTGGAATGCCAGCTCCCCCCGGGAATTCCTGCCTCATCTGGCCCCTTCACTTACGGCGGGGCTGGGGGAACCCATCGCGGCCAGGGCACCTTCGCGCTGCCCCCTCCTCCCCACGGCACCCCGGGTCTGTGCCCTCCCTGCCGTGGCACCAGCCCTGGCACAGCTTCTCCCACTGCTCCGCCTTTCCCACCTCCCCATCCCTCTCTGTCCCGCGTTCCCAGTGGCCCCGTCCTGCTGGAGCACTGGAGCCCTGATCCCACTTGTGCTGAAGCCATTCCAAGGAGGAATCCAGTGCTGGGAGGGATATCCCAAAGCTGGGAGCAGCCCGGGGGGCAGCCCCGTCCTCATGGCCACCCTTCTCCGTGCCACACTGTCCCCGTGCCAGCTGCTGTGCCTGCTGCCTGCCCTGCAGGAACGAAGCAGGTAGGAGCAGGCAGGATGGTGCCAGGCCCAACCTTTCCTCCACCACGGGCTTCCTGAAGGTGCCTGGCCGAGTCCTTTATCACATTTTTGTCACCAAATCCACACTTGTGGCTTGTCCCGTGAGGCAGACTCAAGGGACACCTTCTCCCGGGTGTCTCCAGCAGAGCCTGGCTGGGCTGCACCTCCTTCAGCCCCGGCCCTGCCTCATCCCACCTGGTCCCCTGTCCTGGCCTCTGTCCATGGGGATAACCAAAGCCCCAGTGCCATCCTGACACACCCTTTTCCCAGAAAAGACACATTTCTCCCACATTCCCAGTGGGGAAACCGAGGCACAAGCAGCAGCAGTGGCGTGGGTGGGATCTTAACCCATCCCCAGCCCTTCCCTGCTAATTCCAACCACTTGACCACATCTCTCCAGCCTCGTCCTTGATTCAGAGGGGATCTTTTTTTCCATCAGAAACCGTCTCCCATCTCCTCCTATTCCTGCTCCAGGCCAGATTCCAGCCGAGGGATCGGTCAGTGGAAAGAATGTCAGCAAAGTGCAGGGCCAACCCTGCCGGGATTTTCCTTCCCCAAATCCCCTCTCCCTGGAGAGGCTGTGCCACAACACATTCCCCGTGCCTGCCACCAGCACCCTTGCTCACTTTGAGTTGATTTCTGGCCTTTTTGGAACCCACGATGTTAGTCTTTTCTCTGGGTAGTGATTTCTTTGGGTACAGGAGCCTTACAACATCTCTTCACCCTGATTTCAGCTCCCCCAGGGTCCCAGCCTTGGGAATTTGCCGTGCCCCACATCTATGAAAACCCCCACTAAGGAAAGCAGGACCCACAGCCTCAAGGTTCACCCTTGGCACAGCCCCTGCGGTCCCCAGGGTCAATCAAACCCCAAAACACCCAAGAAGGCAGGAAATCAGAGTGCCAGCTTGTGCCCTGCCTAAGGGAAAAGCATCAAACCAGTTGGGAAGGGGCAGGATTCATCCCTGAGAATGAGCAGAGGAGCCCATGGCAGGTGTGAAGGTGCTAGGAGGGGATAACCTGAGCCTGAGGGCTTCACATCAGCTTCTCATGGTCACATGAAGCAGCTTATCTCACTCATGGGGACCTTTATTGGTGGCACCTGCTGGTGGGCATGACCCTGGTGAGCCCCTCGAGCTGCAGGCGAGGGGGCACTGCAGGACCACCCTGGTGCCACCACATAGATGGGCTTTTATGGACTGCAGGAGGTGTTTGGAGGATGAGGGACACAGCAGTGACATAACAGGGCACGTGTTGGACCCGTACAAGGGAGAGGTCAAGCATTTAGCACTTCATAAACAGGGCCAGCAGCGCGGGGCAGGCACTGGGTGTCACCGTGTCCCCAGACAGGAGCAGCAGGTCCAGCCGGCCCCCACGGGCCACCAAGGCGACCGTGTCCCCGTGGCTGAGTGGGCAGAAGAGAGGAGGCAGCTCATGGATGCCAGTGGGAAAGGGCACCCAGAGCCAGTATGTGATGGGGACTGGGAAAAGGGACCCCACTGGGGTGGCAACCCCAGCACCTACACCTGCTCCAGCTGCTTCTGGGGGTCCCACCCACGCTGCCCACGCTGCCCCTGACACGGGAGCTGGGATAAGGCTGTGCCTGCCCAGCTGCTGCTCTGCTCCTCCATCAGCCCCTCTCTGCCAAGGGTGACCCCAGCCCTGGGCACGGTGGGGGACACAGCGGGGTCTGTGGGTCCAGGGGGGTCTGTGGGTCCAGCGGGCTCATCCTGGGGGGTACCAAACCAGGGATAATTGCTGGGCCAGCAGCCCTCACTGAGGGCTCCTGGGGGGGCTCCACACCACCCCGAGCACCCCACAAAGGCACCTGCCGGGGGACGGGGAGTCTCTTCCCCTGTGCCGTGGGTGCCCGGGGCGGCTGCAGGCGGTGCCCCGGGGAGCTCGGAGCCGGCGGGGGATTAGGGCTGTGCTGCCGGCTGTCAGGTTAGCCCGTGATGGATGGGGGCGGCTGGGAGGCAGCACAAAGGCGACGCTGTGCGAGCCCCGGGCAGAACGTGCTGCGATCCGTCACGGGCTGGGTGACCTTCCCCCGGCTGCCGGAGCCTCTCGGGGACGGCTCACCCCGCCACCCCGGACACCCCGGCCCCGGCTAAAAATACCCGCCCATTGAGAAAATCGCAGCAGGGAGGGTTTGCCCTGGCTCTGCCGGGGCAGCTTCCCGAGCCAGGCCGGGGCCAGGAGCAGAGAGACACCCCGGGGCAGCCCCGGCTGCTTTGCTTTCCCCGATGGGATGGGTTTGCGGGGTTTTGGGGGTGTTGTAGCCTGGTGAGTGTCCCTGCGAGTTCCAGAGGGTTGTCCCTGCTCCGTGCTTCGAACAGGTTGCACATCCCTGCCGAGCTGGGCAGTCCCTGACCTAGAGGAGCGATGGTGGGGATGGATCTGGCCGGCTCCTTTCATGGAAAGGGTGGAAAGAGCTGGTTTTAGGGGCTGGTGAAATCTCAGGGGCCCAAAGCAGCATCCTCATCCCCCAGGTGTGGACACCGCCCCTAATGGGGAGAAGGGCTGGGGATGGCCAGGACCCGGCAGAAATCATCCCACTGGGATTTCAACCCCACCAAAATGACACTTCCAGCCGGCCCCTCCCTCCCAGCCCCACGGGCACCCCCCATCCCGCGTCCCCTCCGGCTTTGCAGGCTCCCCGACACCCCTTCCTGCCGCCGTGACAAGTCGTAACATATTTGGGAGCAGCTGCAGGCGGCCGGGAGATGCTTGGCCCTGTCCCCGCTGCCGGCCGAGGAATGCGGAGCAGAGCCCTCCTCCGACACCCGGGATTTCCGACGTGCCTGCCCGCCGGAGATTTGGGACGGCGACAGCTGCTCGGCCGGGATGGGGCCACGGCACAGCCTCCCCATTGAGCCCGGCCCGGCCGGGGGGGTTGCACAGCCACGTCTCATCCTGTGGGGAATTCGGGATCGGTTTGGGGTCCAGCCCGTGGGGAGACATGAGGGACGATGACCTGCCATGGGGAGGGGGTGATGTCCTGCTGTCTGTCCCCTCTGGGACGGGAGCAGTGGTGGCAGGACCGGCCAGCAAGCCCTTCCTCACCCACGGGTGCCAACTCGCCCAGGCTGGGAGAGGGTGGGGTGGGGCTGCTCCGTGTCCCCGTGGGGCTCTGTACCCTCGGTCCCCACCTCGCCTCCCATCCAGGTCCCACCTCTGGGCCTCAGTTCCCCCGTCATGAGATCAGGGATCGTGATGGGGGTACAAAATACTGCTGGAGAACCATGTTATTTGGGTTATTACCTGTCTGTACAGGTTTGACCTGAGAGGGGGCTGAGGGATCAAAAGAGAGATACTGGTGGCTGAGTGGCTCCCAATCCACTAGATCCCAGTTTGGGGACAATACTGGGTGTCCCAGCACAGCAATCTATTGGACCCAGTCTGGGGGTTTTAGTGGGTGCCCTGCTGCAAACACCCTGTGTGCCCTGACCCACCACCCTGCTCCGTTCCAGGAACCGTCCTGTGTGCCCTGGCCAACCAGTTGCCAGGATCCCAGTTTGAGGACCAAACCAGATGCCCCAGTTGGCTCCCAGTCCAGTGACCATACTGGGTGCCCTGACCCACCACGCTGTCCCAGTCCAGTGACCATACTGGGTGCCCTGACCCACCACGCTGTCCCAGTCCAGTGACCATACTGGGTGTCCTGACCCACCATCCTGTCCCAGCCCAGTGACCATACTGGGTGCCCTGACCTGCCTCCTTCCCCACACTGACTGGGAGATGCTCTGCCCCACTTGCCAGCACCAAACCTCCCATGTTTCTGCCCCACCAT
>JAWWMP010000077.1:145464-155932 GCA_035047865.1 Dendrocincla tyrannina | reverse complement strand
GGATGGGGTGGGATGGGATGGGATGGGGTGGGATGGGATGGGGTGGGATGGGGTGGGATGGGATGGGATGGGATGGGATGGGGTGGGGTGGGGTGGGGTGGGGTGGGGTGGGATTTAAGGTCCCTTCAAGCCAAAGCATTCCATGATTTTCTGGCAGTGCTGTGCCTGGCCCAGCTCACCCTGCTCCCACCGGGCCCTGCAGCTGGAAAACAAACAGGGATTTATTTTCCTGCTGGAAGGGCCAAGGCCCCTTTCCCAAGGTGGCCTCACCTGCACATGGAGATGTCCAGGGGCTCCAGGCCCTTCAGTGCTGCTCCCCCTGCCCCACCATCCCCATCCCGGGCAAGCAATCCCCTCTCACTCCAGAACTGCAGCTGGTTCCTCCCCAACCCACCGAGTGACTCCAGGACATGGAATAATTCCCTGCTCTGGCATTTTACAGCTCTTGCCCCGCTCTAAATAATAATCTATATTATCTAAATAATAATCATAATAATAATCATCATCATCTTCACCCAATAATAGCAGTAATAATAGTAAAAATTATAATAGTAATACTACTACTACTAATCTACAATACTAACAATAACAGCAAAAATAGTAATAATAATCTAAAATACTACTCATAATAGTAGTAAAAATATTAATAGTAAAAATAGCAATAATAATCTAAAAACTACTAATAAAGTAATAATGATAAATTAATAAAATAATAACAATAATAACAACAATAATAATCTAAAGACTACTACTAATAGTGAAAGTAATAATAGTAAATTAATAAAAATTAATAGTAACAATAACAATAATCATAATCTAAAATACTACTCATAGTGAAAATAATAATAGCAGACTAATAAAAATAATAACAACAATAATCTAAAATAATAGCAATAATAATAGTCCCAAGATATTTAAAAGAATCCAACTTAATTGACTTTTACTGTTAATATTTTAGGGAGGGGAAATTCACCCACATAAACCCTATTTAAAAAAACCACAAAAGCTAAAAATAACCTAAAGAAAGTAAAATACCCTAAAAATAAAGAATAAAGGGAAGAATAAAGGAGAGAATAAAGAAGAGAATAAAAACAGAGAAAAATAAAATAAACAATAAAATGAAATTCAAAAGGGGGCATTTTCAGCCCTGCTGTGCCTTTCCCAGAGCACAGAATTCCCAGCCATTCCCATTCCAGGGGGAAGGGGCTGAAAGGGCAGCAAAAATCCCAGCTTTCCAAAGCAGCTCCAACATGATCCCATTGCCACCCCAGAGCTGCTTTTGGGACAATAAAGAAACCTTCAATCAGATTTTTTGAGCGGGCAGGGCTTGACTTTGAGTGAAAAAACTCAAATATGTTCCAGAAAACCCCTCAGATATTTAAATTTTCTTTTAAATTGTTCCCAGTTAACTTGAATTTTTTTCCTGCTCGTTCAAGCCCTCTTTTTCTCCATGGGTTCAAGCCCTGCGCAGGGGTGGGGCTGCAGCAGAAGGGGCTCTGGGGGCAGCAGTGCCTGCCGAAGGTGCTGTCCGTGCTCAGGCCGAGCCCGGGCGTGTTTTACCGTGCAGTTCCAGACGCCGGGCCCCAGAGCGGCCGAGAGCAGCTGCATGGCTGCAGTGCAGAGCACGCACTCTGTCACATCAAAGCTGAGCACGAGGGAGAGAGACACTTGAGACAACGTTTTCCTGAAGTGGAGCCTCTCCACTGGATCTTCAGCCCCAAATTCCGTAATTATTCCCGGCGTTGGGACGGTTTAAAGGGCAGGGAAGGGGTTAATGAGCCCAAAAAACCCAAGAGTATTAAGGAATTAATCAAAATATCCTGACCCACGGAGTGTTTTACACATTTAAATCTTCAGCAGCAGCTTCTGCAATTTCAACACATATTGAGGGAACACAACGAAATTCCTTGCTGGGAATAAAATAATTATAATAAGGAATAAACCAGCAAATCAAAGCCAGACTGAGGCACAGGCCAGGCCTCCCATCACTGTCCCCACGGCTCCAAGTGACATTAAATACATGAATTATTCCTCTGGGGGTGTTGCTGAGGTTTGAGTGGAGCAGAAATGCAGGTTTTGCTCCCAGTTTGACACTGGGAGCTCCCACATCCCTGTTCCTGGGGCTCCCTGAAAAACAAGGCCCCAGGACCCTGCTCAGGGCTCACCTTTCTCTATAAATTTATTTTTCACCCCAACAGGAAGGGATGGGAAAACATGGCAAATCTGTTGGAGCAAACAGAGCCAGAGGCACCACCCCTGCTCCTTATAAAGTGCCAGAAATCTGCATTTTCACCACAAGGAGAAGATTTCCAGGTGGGATCAAATTCCTGGAGCTCCTGCTCTGTGCTGGGACAGACACAGGTTGTCACCCAAAGGTGACAAGGGCACCAAGTGCCAGGGCTGAGGGCAGCCCCCAGGCCTGCTCTGAACCTCAGCTTTTTAATTCATTATCAACAAATACACAGCTCTAAAATGCAATAATTGGGGTTTCAAGGAATACAGGAAGAGAAAGTCCCACACAATGTTGGGGCTTGGCCAGCTGTGGTTTCTGTTCCTGGTTTTGGAGGTGATGTTTGAGCTCAGATTTGGGGTTTGAGCTTCCTCTGGGGGGTCTGAAAGGGGCACTGACCTTGGCATGTGCTTGTTCCCACCAGGCTGTTGGCACTGACACTGAGTTGTGTGCCTGCCCTGCCGGGGGCACAGCCCAGAGCCAATTAACACGAGTTCATTAGTGCTGCATCCACACAATCCCTGCTCAGTGCTCATTTATCCCCTGCATCCCTCAAAAGGCCCTGTTTGGTTAAACCAGAGGCATGGATGGATCAAGGCTCGGGCACAGCTGGAGCCAGTGGTGGTTGGGGAACCCAAACTGAGCGAGGAATTCCTGGAAAATCATCCAACAACAACAGGAAACAGCCCCTCAGGCTGGAGATGGCTCTGGAATCAAGTCAATCACCACCAAGCTAGATTTAATAGGGATTTGTAACACTGTGAACCCACAGGGGAGGTTTATCCACCACCCTCCTCTTCCTCCTCAGCACATAGAACTCCTTTCAAACCCCAGCAGAGAAGGAAAAGAGAAGTTTTGTGGGGCTGGAAAACTCCCATCAAGCAGAAAAATGATGATTCTTCCACGTGTCTTCTCCAGCTCCACTGAGCCTGTGATGGGATCAGCCAGGCTGGGAATGTGAGAGGACACAAAGGGCTGTTTTCTTAAGGCAGCAGGAAAAGAATGTTCATCATCACAACAGCAGAGAGAGGAAAGCTCAGAGTCACAGCCTACAAATGCTGACTTGGAAAGGTTATTTTAGAGCTTTAACTCCTCCCAGGCCAGCACTGCCACTTGGATGGGATGGGACACAACCAAAGAGGGTGGAGAAAACAAGCATGGGAATCAGAGCCCCTTCCAGCAATGGGAAATTCATGGTGAGGGGGAAATAATGCTACAAATGAGCCCCAGGCTGCTCCCCTTGGTGGGACACACTTACAAGAGGCACATTCTCCCCTCTGCTGCTCATTAGGGTGGATCAGAAGTTGTCCAGGCCAGGAAAGAGCCTGAACGAACCTATTTCCCAGAGCAGGGAGAGCCTGAGGGATTTATTGGAAAAATCAGCAGGACCATTGGGTTCAAATGTTGTTGAGGGGCTCGTGGGGAGGAAGAGGAGGAGGATGAGGGGACAAGGACATCATCCCCCAGCAGTGCCCCGTGCTTCTGGGGCACCCCAGGCCCTGCAGGGTGTGGGGAAGGTGCAGGTGAGGGGCCCCAGAGCTCACAGCCACCCCACAAACACCTCCCCAGTCCCCCTGCCACCTCAGGGAGCCCAACTGGCCCTGGCACAACTCTGCAAACAGCCTGGCTGGCAAAGGCCTTCCAGAAGGGCTGCAAAACCCCCTGAGGTGGGAAGTTTGGAGCCCTCCAGGATGGGGATTCCTGATCTCCCTCAGTGCTCAGATCCTGGGGCTGCTCCCAGGAGCAAGAACTCCACGTGTTTCCACCCCTGTATTCCAGCATTCCAGCGTTTGGTGGGAATTGTCCCTCCAAGACAAAACACCAACTCCTCCTCTGCAGGAGGAGGTTGTTTTAGCAGCTTCCTGAAATGCAGAATCATTCCCTGATCCCTCCTTTCCCCCTCAGTTGCAGGAGCAGGGAGAGGGCTCAGGAGAACCAAAGCAAGCTTGGCCCCTTCCTGACCAGCCCACAGTGCCTCAACAGCTGCTCCAGAGTCATGGAACAGGAATGTTCCCCCAAATTCCAGGCCCTCCTCCTGTTCTGTGCTGGTTGGTGCAGCAGCCTCAGCTCTTGGCCTTTCCCTGGGGATTATTATTCAAACAGCAAAGCAACATTTTGGACTTTTCAGTTGTATAAAAGCTGGTAAGAACTGGTTCTTCCACTCAGATCTAGGATATGCCTTTGTGGAGCATCCCTGGAAACTCATTTCCATCTCATTGTGTGTATTTACACATAAAGACACATCTCTAATTCACCAGCTTGGTGTATTTCCATTAGGAAAGGCTGGAATACACCAGATAATGCAGGAGAAATGCTGGAAAACAAAGGGCAGGAGCACCCACAGGTCTCTGGTGGATCCTTGGAAGTGCCCAGGGCTCCCTGAGCATCTAAAATAGGATTTAGCACTTCCAAGTTGGACAGGGGGAATGGCTTCCCACTGCCAGAGGGCAGGGATAGATGGGATGTTGGGAAGGAATTTCTCCCTGGGAGGGTGGGGAGGGGCTGGGATGGATTTCCCAGAGGATTCTTGGTCCCTGGAAGTGTCCAAGGCCAGGCTGGATAAACTTGGAGCCACCTGGGCTATGGAGTGTGGCCCTGCCCATGGCAGGGGTGGGATGACCTTTAAGGTCCCTTCTAACCCCAACCATTCCAGGATTCCAGGATTCCAAGACTCCAGCTCAACTCTGCCAGGGATGGGTGGCTCCAGCCCCAAAGTGCCCTGGATGTGGGACAGGCCCCCTGACCCTGGGGGGCTGCAAACACCCCCCACCCCCCTGAAGCCTCAGCTGGGGGCAGGTGCACTCCTGGATCCAAGTGGAAAAAGCTTGGATTGGGAAGAACCAGAGTGGGTCACCAGCCCTGGGCTCCAGGGGAATTCCTGCAGGATCTGTGCCCCATATTCCCAAGGCTGTGGGTTGTGCAGAGTGTTCCTGAAGCACCAGACCTGCTCCCACAGGGACATGTGGAAACCCACCAGGGCTTGCCAGTTTGATTTCTGGGACACTGCAGGAGAAAATGCCGTTTCCAAAGCCCAGCTGCTCCAAGACAGGACTAAGCCTCACACAACCCACACACACCAGCTCCTGGGCTGGACACCACAACTAAACCATTATTTGGGCTTCAATATTGAAGGTCTCCCTGCAATTCAGGATCAGCTTTTCCTCTCCTCAGCCGTGCTGTGAATTCCTGCTCTTCCAGGAGCCCATTTCCACCGCAGGGGGTTGTTTGAAACCAAACCTCTGCACAGAATCCATCCTTGGGCTCCCTGCTGGGATTATTAGAGGGACTTTTCCTGCCCAACTTGCTTTGGAGACACTTCCTGCTTCCTCCTGGGGAACTGTGAGCCAACAGTGACCTCTAGCTTTTTATTGGAGCTGCTCACCCAACTCCAGCTGCTTTGGGAAGAGCTCACTGCCTGCCAGGATCTAATTAAATTAAGTGATCGTTTCATTAGACAGATCAGACCAAGGGATTATCCCAAATCCTGGAGCAGCCCAGGGATCTCCCCACAGCTGGTGGAGGAAAAGAACAGTGGATGGATTCAGTAATTGGGCTCAATTAAAGAGTTTTCCTCCTCTACCTGCAGGATTCTGTGGGGATTTTACTGGAGCTTCAGGGCAGTGACAGCAGGGAGAATCATGGAATTGCTGGGGTTGGAAAAGCCTTCTGAGACCATCAACCCACCCCCCCCGACCATGTCCCCAAGTGCCACATCCCCAGGTTTTTGGGCACCTCCAGGGATGGGGACTCCACCCCTGCCCTGGGCAGCCCCTTCCAGGGCTTTCCAGCCCTTTCCAGGCAGGAATTTCCCCAATATCCAAGCTAAACCTCTCCTGGTGCACCTTGAGGCCGTTCCCTCTCCTTCTGTCCCTGCTCCCTGGGAGCAGAGTCTGACTCCCACCCATCCCTGTGGGGAATCCTGGAGAGGGAGAAGGATCCTTCAGCCTCTCCTGCTGCTCCAGCCCCTTTCCCAGCCCCTGTTCCACCAGCCCACACTGCACCTCACACAATATTTGGTCTTTCCCTATTTTTCCAGGGCTTTCCCTCCAGGCCAGGCTGCTCCTACATTTCCCATTTCAGGCCTGAGCTGTGGAAGGGCTGAAACACTGACCCCTCCCTTCAGCACCCTCTGCTCTTCTCCAACTCCCTCTGCATTGAAATACAATTTCTTGGTCACAATCCTATCAAAAATACAATAAGTGATACATTTGGGATCATTCCTGATGCTTTGGGGTAAAACACTGTCACATTCCCTAAAAAATCATTCCCAAACCCCCTCTGAGAACTCTGGTTACTGCACAAAGATCTTCTGGGCTCCTTCCACCAGCCCTCTCCAATTCCACTTACTCAGGAGCTGAGAAACACAAATAAAGGCTTGATAAAACACCTTCTGTTTCAGTTTTAGATTAGTGAAATGAAAGCTTCATAAAAACCCAGCATGGAACAGCGAGAATGAATATTTATCCATTTAACTGGATAAATATGCTGAGTTTTTTTGGCATTAAAATGAATATCAGCTCATGGCAGATCATTAACCTCGTGTCACAGGGCAGAGGAAGAAATAAATGTGTTTATTACCCAGTGCTGGGGTATTTAAAATAATGAGTGCTAATTTCCTTCTCTAAATGACCTCCACATTGATGGAGCATCACACTTTTAGGTCATAAAGCCACCAGAACAACCTGATCTGTCACAAAATGCTGCCTCCCAAACCCACACCCTCCCAAGAGCCAAGGCCCAGGGAAGTCAAGCACATGCCAAGGTTGGAAGATTTCTGTTCCTGGATCAATAACTTTGATTATCAGAGCCCTGGAAAGTTCAAAAAGCTCTCAGACCTTTGGGACAGCATGAAAGGCAGACCCTAAAACAGCAGAAACTTC
Source organism: Dendrocincla tyrannina (assembly GCA_035047865.1). Classification (NCBI taxonomy): domain Eukaryota; kingdom Metazoa; phylum Chordata; class Aves; order Passeriformes; family Dendrocolaptidae; genus Dendrocincla; species Dendrocincla tyrannina. Next base: position 148,822 of record JAWWMP010000077.1, on the reverse strand, counting down.
GACCCAGGTGTCTTCCTTTAAAGATTTAAGTGCCAGAATGGAATATTTGCAGTCAATCTGCTTTGGTGTGATGAGGGTTAGAACACAAATCTGGATTTCTAATCTTCTCCCTCCAACAGAACACTGAGAACTGCTCCAACATCTGGAATGTGGCACCAGAACCACCAAGTTTCTCAAGAGAAGCTGCATTATCAAAGCAGTGTCCTGCCAATAAAGAGCCAAGAGGCCCATCCTGGTGCTGTTTAGCAGCATCTGGAACCTAGAGATAACGATACACAACAAATAACTCTCTCTCAGACTGGTGTGTGTAGTTGTCGTAGAATTGTTCCCCAATTCCACAAACTAAGGACAAATTTCAGCTTCCAGCTGGAAAACCACCCCCATTCTGCAGCACATTAATTTGGAATACATTTGTCAGCTCTGTGAATGCAAACACAGAGTGAATTGTCATCATAAAACACATTTATATCCCCATTAAGGTGAGACAATCCTTGTGATCCACCTCCCACCGCCCTCCCCCAGCAGGGAATGGGATTTCAGCTCTTCACCTCCTTTTCATCCCATTAACAGTTCTACACTACCAAAAAAAGTGATTCAGGCACAGTATCAATGATTACAGTGCATTTCAGTGGGCAGAGTTAACAGCAAATGGTAAATAGTTCATAGTCAAGACTAACCTGACCCAAGCCAAGCACAACTGAGTGCTAAACCCAGAGTGCCACCACCTGAGCTGCCCATCCCAGCCCTGGCAGGACACAGCAGGCCCATCCCCTTGCCCATTCAGCCTCAAATCACCCCCAAAGCTCCTGCTGAACTACCAGCACTCAAGGCTACTTCACAAACACCACCCAGCATTAATCCCAGGCCCAGCTGCCACGAGCTCTGCACAAGCTGGCAGGCTGTGGCCTGTGCTGTGTCAGGGCACCCCAGGCAGGGCAGGGGGGGAGTTTGGGGGGTGGATGCCGAGGGAAGGGACTTACATGCCGAAGCGCAGCGTTCCCGAGACGTAGGTCTGCCAGTGAGCGCAGTAAAACATGAATGTCCCAGCAAAACAACAAAAGAACATCCAGTCAGGGTTGGTGCCCAGCTGCACAGCAATACAAGTTCCCAAAACCACAAAGACTGCAGGAGAAAATCAGTCACACAGTGAAAAGGGCCAGTGGGACGGCGGGTCAAGATCCTCAGCAGCAGCAAAGCTAAAACTGGGCAGAGGGGAGGCTGGGGAGGGTCCTGGGGGGTGTTGCACAAACCCTGTGAGTTTAAATTACACACACTGGAAAAGGTATGTCTGAATCATCAGCAGAGTCCTCAGCATTGAGGGTTTCTTGAGCTCCTACAGTTTTATTGCACTTCATGTCCACTCCCATTAAGGGACTTGGGTGATCTGTGCACCTGCAGCACCTTTGGGGTTTTCTCCTCTCTCCAGGATTTGCTGGATATTTTCCCCCATTTCTTGATTTGAGATGCCATTAAGAACATCCAAGGTGTGTCATTCAGGATCCACAGCATATCTGTGCTCTCCCCTCCACCCTTTCCATACACAACTTTGATAAAGAACTCATAACAACCTAAACCAGAAGAGCTTCAGAATGTAAGGAACTGGACTCTGTGATCCCTGAGGAACATTTCCAAACCAGGATATTCCAGGGTGTTTTTGCAATGGTGCTAAAACTTCAGGCTGGCTCAGTGAACTCTGGAGCTGATCTGGGTGGTTTTAATGTTAAACTCAAGACTTCCAGTGTCCCACCTGGGCTTCAGACCTGTCTAAAGAACCAATCTAAAATATTTTTATATTGGAAATATTTTGGAGCCAGCACTGATAAAGCATCACAGGCTCAGGCTGAATTAGTCACATGCTTAATTTTGGCCTCAGTGTAGCACAAGAGGACTCATTCAGCTGCCCCAGAGCCCTCTCTGTGCAAAGAAAGGTGACTTTCTTAGTTGAAAAGTGATCCTTCCAGCACTATCAGTTGCCCTGTGCTCAGTAAAAAAAGAGCTTTATTTTTTTGGCATTGCAGATTTAACCCCTGAAACAAAAGCCATTTAATCCTCAGAGCTCAATTAAAAATGCCAACAATACCTGTGGACAGAGAATCACAGCCATGATCAAAGAGCTCTCCCAGGGGAGTGCTGCTGTTTGTCCTCCTGGCTTGTTTTCCATCTATAGCATCCAGGGATTGGTAGATGAAAAGGCCACAAGCACAGGCAATGTATGCCCAGGGAGGTGCCTGAAAGCAAAAGAGAATTTTAAACCTTTTTTGAAACCTCTAACCCAGAAGCTCCTGCAGCTGCCCCATGGCACAGCCTGACACAGCAGTTTTCCCTCAGCCAGGGCCCTTCCAGCAGCTGGGCCTTGCAAGGGCAGGCAGGATGGGCTGTGACATGTGGAATGTAAATAAAGCACTGCCAAATTCCAGCCTGCATTGGCTGCAGCCCCTGCTCTGAGGCAGCAAACTCACAGTGCAGCTGGAAAAAACTCCAGCCCTCCACGTGCAGAGCGTGTGCAGCGAAATCCTCCTCAAATGTGGGTTAAGTGACTCAGAAACCCCAAACCTGCCAGCCCCCAAAAGGTGTGACTGTGTCAGACCTGCCAAAGAGCCAGAATTCCAGCCTGGATTAGCTACAATCCATGCTCTGAGGGAGGAAGTTGCACAGTACAGCTGGAAAAAACTCCAGGTGCAAAGTGTGTGCAGCGAAACCCTCCTCAAATATGGGTTCAGTGATTCAGAACCCCCGAACCCTTCCAGCCCCAAAAAGGTGTGCCACTGTCAGACCCTCAGCTCACATTCCCAGTGCCAGAATTCCAGCCTGCATTAGCTACAATCCATGCTCTGAGGCAGGAAGCTCCTCTGGGCAGCTGGAAAAAATTCCAGCTCTCCACGTGCAGCGAAACCCTCCTCAAATATGGGTTCAATGACTCAGAAACCCCCACCCTTCCAGCCCCAAAGGGGTGGCCGTGCCAGGCCCTGAGCTCCCCTCCCAGTGCCAGGGCCTGGCAGGGCTGTGCCCCTGCCCAGGGCCCACACTGGCAGCTCCAGAGCACTCTGTGGCCTCCAGCAGCAGCAGCTTCCCCAAACCCTCCTCTGGAACCCGCACAGGCCCGTGCTGGGAGTGTCTTTACTCCCCCAGAAATGCCCTGTTGGAGCAAACACCACAACTGAAGCTTCTTTGGTGCTTTTTGAGCCCGAAACCACCGAGCCCATAAAGGCCAGAGAGCTTCCCTCGCTCTGGCTCAGTTTGTACACCCATAAATCAATATAGTATTGGCTGCTTTGTGACTTGATTTAAGTGCCAGAATGGAATATTTGCAGTCAATCTGCTTTGGTGTGATGAGGGTTAGAACACAAATCTGGATTTC
>JAWWMP010000077.1:80979-97073 GCA_035047865.1 Dendrocincla tyrannina | reverse complement strand
TGACCCCCCCGACCGCCCCCTGCAGCCCCCCAACCCCCGCCACCCATCACTACAGCCCCCAATACCTCCGTCCCCACCCTGTAGCCCCAGGACCTTGCCCCTGCGCCCCCGTCCTGCCCCGTTGCCCACCTGCGAGCGGGGTGGGCGGTCTCCGCCGCCGCTGGTACAGGTAACAGCAGGAGCACATGAAGCAGCACACGATGGTGGTGACGATGGCGATGAAAAGCACCACGGCCGAGGCGATGCCCGCGATCGTCTTGGGGCTGCGGGACCCCCGGGCATGGGCAGAGGGGCGGGGGGTGCCCCTCTGCCCATGCCCAGCCAGTGCCCAGCGACACTGCCCAGTGACACTGCCAGCACCAGTGCCCAGTAGCAGTGCCCAACATGCAGTACCAGTGCCCAGCACCCAGTGCCCAGTTACCAGGTCTCAATATCAACACCCTGCATCCAGTACCAGTGCCCAACATTCAGCAGCAGTGACCAGTACCAGTGCCCAACATCCAGTAGCAGTGACCAGTAGAAGTGACCAGTAGCAGTGACCAGTACCATGGCCCAGCACCCAGTGCCCAGCAGCCATTAGCAGTGACCAGAGCCCAGCACCAGCACCCAGTGCCCAGTACTAATGCCCAGTGCCTAACACCAGTGCTGCTGCCCAGTATGAGTGCCCAACACCAGTGCACAGCACCCAGGATCACTGCCCAGCACCCCATACCGCTGCCCAGTACCAACACCCAATGCCCAGCACCGACACCCAGCGCCACTTCCCACTGACCAGCATCCAGCACTCAGTGCCCAGCACCCAGTACCAGGGGCCAGGTACCACCGCACAGCACTCAGCACCCAGAATCCAGTGCCCAGCACCCAGTCTCACCAGTCTGGTCCACTGCTCAGTGCACAGCACCCAGTGACCAGCACAAGTGTCCGGTACCACCCCCCAGCACCCAGTGCCAGTGCCCAGCACCACACATTTACACAGCACCCCATAACCAGACCAGTACCAGCACCCAGTCCAGCACCGGTGCCCGTCCTCCAGCACCCAGTCCCAATGCCCAGCGCCCAGTCCCAGCACTCAGCACCACTGCCCAATGCCCAACACCAGCCCCCAGTCCCAGCACCCAGTCCTGGCACTCAGCACTCAGCATCACTGCCCAATGCCCAACACCAGCATCCAGTTCCAGCGTCCAGCACTCAGTCCCAGTGCCCAGTCCCAGCACTCAGCACCACTGCCCGTGCCCAACACCAGACGCAATGCCCAGCCTCCAGTCCCAATCTCCAACACTCGGCAGCAGAACCCAGCACCACTGCCCAACACCAGCACACCCCGTCCCAATGCCCAGCACCCACATCCAACACCAAGCACCAGTCCCAGCACCCAGCACTCAGCACCACTGCGCAATGCCCAACACCAGCCACCAGTTCCAATACCCAGCACCCAGTCCCAGCACCAGTGCCCAACACCAGTGCTCACTTCCGATGCCCAGCACCCAGTTCCAATGCCCACTGCCCAGTCTCAGCCCCAACGCCCAGCACCCAGCCCCAATGCCCAGTCCCAACACCCAGCCCCAGCCCCAGCCCCAGCCCCCGGCCCCCCCATGGCCCGGGCTCTCCGCCGTGCCGCGTGTGGCCGGCGGTGGCACCTGAAGGCGAGGCAGTGGCGCTGCTGGCGCTCGGTGAGCAGCCGCAGCGGGTCCCGGCAGCAGTAGCGCTGGTGGCAGGTGCCGCAGCAGAAGGTGAAGAACTCGCAGTCGAAGCCGGGGTGCCACGAGCCGTTCCGGTCCACGTACCACAGGCAGTCCTCGCCCCCGGCCACTGGGGATGGCAGCGTGTTACCGGCGCCTCGGGGCACCCCGGGGGCAGCGGCAGCGCCCCACGCCCCCCGTGCCCCCCATGGGACAGTCCGGACCCTGCTGTGTGCTGTGTCCCTGCCCTCCGGGCCCCGGTGCATCCTGCCCTGTGCCTACCCCTGTATCCCGGTCCATCCTGCTCCGTGGAGCCCAAACCAAGCTGCTATGGACCCCTCAATACTCAGCTCCATCCTGCCCCAGGGACTCCCAATATCCTGCTCCATCCTGCCCCATGGACCCCCAAACTGTGCCCCTGTGGACCCCCCATACTCTGCTCCATCCTACCCCACATCCCCCTTACCCCACTGTGTCCTGCCCCTGTGTCCCCACATCCTCTGCCCCTGTATACCCCCTATACGCTGCTTCGTCCTGCCCAGAGCCCCCCAACCTCCACACCATCCTGCCCCATGGATGGCCAAACTGTGCCCCTGTAGACCCCTAATACCCTGCTCCATCCTGCCCCATGGACGCCTAAAGTGTGCCCCTATGGACCCCCCAACACTCTGCTAAAAACCCCCCATATGCTGCCCCACATCCCCCTATCCTCTGTTCCATCCTGCCCCATAGACCCCCAAACCGTGCCCCTGTGGACCCCACCCCATCCCCTGCTCCATCCTGCCCCATGGACCCCCGAATTGTGCCCCTGTGAACCCCCAATACCCTGCTCCATTCTGCCCCATGGAGCCCAATTCACGCCCCTATGGACCCCTCAATACTCAAACCCATCCTACCCCATGAACCCCTAAACTGTGCCCCTATGGACCCCCAATACCCTGTTACAGCCCCCCCATACCCTGCCTCACATCCCCCCATATCCTACTCCACCCTGCCCCATGGCCCCCCAAACCATGCCCCTCTGTCCTCTCACCCCCCATACCTCCCTCCCTCCATCCCGCCCAGCTCCTCAACCCCGCCATGTCCCCTCAGCCCCCCCGGTCCCCGGTTTCGGATGCTCCAGTGACATCTCCTGTCCTATTTCTGGCCGGAGCCACCTGTTTTCCCAGAAATAGCCGCGGGCCGAGGCCCGGGGGCGGCTGGAGGCGCGGGGACAGCGGGCGGGGACCCGCGGGGATGGGCTTCCTTCCTGCCGCGGGGGTCTCACTGCGGGGTCTATCACCCCAAAAATGTGGCCACGGCATCTCAGGCCCACGCGGGGAAACTGAGGCACGGGGGGGCGAGCCCCCCAGATCCCCCGGGATGCCCATCCCGGCTCCGTGCCCGGTGCTCCTGGGGGGATGCAGCCCCAAAGTGGGAAATGGGGGGCGGTTTTGGGGATGAGGGGGCAAACACACAGTGCGCGGCGGACACGTGGGTGGAAGGGTGAAAGGGGCCGCGTGTGGAGCGAGTCACGGTCGGAACCCCCAGCGGGACCCCCCCAGGACACGGTCAATGGCATCGGGTCCTCCCCCAGCCCCAGCGGGACCCCCAGGACACGGTCAGTGGTCCCGGGTACCCCCAGCCCCAGCAGGACCCCCGGGCACAGCCGGTGGCACCGTGTCCCGTCGCAGGGTGGCACGGGGCTCCCCCTTCCCTGGCCCCCATGTCTTACCCATCGAGGTGGCCACGGCCACCAGCAGGGTCCCGGCCAGGGGCCAAGCGCTCCCGGGGCCGGCGGGCCCCATGGCGGGGCCGGGCCGGCTGTCCCCGCTCAGCGCTGCCCGGGGCGGGGGCGGCGGCCGCGCTGCGGCACCGGGGCCGCTCCTGGTGCCTCCCGGCTCCTCCCGGGGCCGCTGTCTCCCGGGGCCGCGGGGCCGCTCCCGCTGTCTCCCGCTATCTCCCGGTGCCTCCCGCTGTCTCCCGGTGCCTCCCGGTGGCTCGCGGTGCGGGGCCGGCGCAGGCCCGCAGTGACGCCGCAGCCCGGCGGCGCTCGGTCGCTGCCCGGTGTCCCCCCCGGCACCGCCCCCCGCCGCAGCCACCGGCCCCCGCCCGCCCCGCCGGGAGGAGCGCCCGCGGCCACGGCCGGGGATGCGGCCATGGGGGGCTCCGGCGGGACCCCGTATTTCTCCTCCGCCTTCACCCCATCTTCTTGCGGGTCCTTGTACGGCTCTCCTGCACCCCGTTCCCTGCACCCCATCCCTTCCGTGCATCCCTGCTCCCCATCATTTCCCCTCCCAGCACCCCTTCTCCATCTCATGCCACTCCAGCACCCCTCCCCTGTACCCTGCACCCCATTATTTCCCTTCCCAGCACGCCTTCTCCGACCTCATCCCCCTCCCGTACTCCAACATTTCCCTTCCCTGCACCCCTTATTTCCTCCCCTGTACCCCTGCACCCCATCATTTCCCCTCCCGGCACCTTTTCCCACCCCATCCTTTCCCTGAACCTCTTATTTCCCTCCTGTCGCACCCCATCACTTCACCCATTCTTGCACCCCTATCCCTCCATTTCATCCGTTTCTGCACCCCATCCCTGCACCCTGCACCCCATCCCTGCACCCTGCACCCCACTCTTGCACCCTGCACCCCATCCCTGCACTCCTGCACCCCATCCCTGCACCCTGCACCCCACCCCCGTGCCTGCACCCCATTCCTGCACCCTGCACCCCACTCTTGCACCCCTGCACCCCATCCCTGCACTCTGCACCCCACTCTTGCACCCCTGCACCCCACCCCCGTGCCTGCACCCCATCCCTGCCCCTTCACCCCTGTACCCCAACCTTCCCCTTTACCCCTTCCATTGCCCTGCACCCCCTTACCCAGCCCCCCCACCCCAGCCAGACTCACTGGGTGCCAGGGGGTCACAACTCGATGTGGGGCACCCCATTGGCACTGGGGTCCCTCCTTGGCACCGGGGTCATCCCACTGAGCACGACCAGACCCCAAACCCCCAGAGTCCCATCGTGACAACACCAACTGTACCCAGGGATGGGGGGCCTGGGAGGGGACAGGGCTGGGGACATGGAGGTGACACATCTCGAGGGTGACATAACCCAAAACCCACCTTTATTAGAGACCAGAGCCCCAAACTGAGGATCGCAGTGACAGCAGGGTCACAGTGTCACCATCAGCATCAGGGTGACACTAGCACAGTCAGCATTGGGGTGACAGTGTCACCATCAGCACCAGGGTCACAGTGTCACCATCAGCATCGGGGTGGCACTGGTACCATCAGCATTGGGGTGACAGTGTCACCATCAGCACCAGGGTCACAGTGTCACCATCAGCATCGGGGTGGCACTGGCACCATCAGCATTGGGGTGACACTGTCACCATCAGCACCAGGGTCACAGTGTCACCATCAGCATCTCGGTGACAGTGCCAGGGAGGGCACACGGGGTGGGGGCCAGCCCCTGCCATCCCACTGTGCCTCCCCCCGTGTCCCCACGCCGGGGTGTGATGTCCCCGCTGTCCCTGGGCCAGCCAGGCTGTGTCCCCCGCTCTGCTCACACCTGTGTGACGATCTCGCCGTTCTCGGGCACGTAGACCTGCACGGGCACCCCGGGCACCGAGTGCCGCAGCACCTGCACCGGGGGGGCCTGGGGGGCACCGGGAGTGTCAGCACCCCCACCCTGTGCCAGGGCACCCCGGGGCAGGAGGGATCCCATCTGGGTCCCTGGGGCAGGAGCAAGACCCTAAAAGGGTTCCTGAGGCAGGACTGGGGTCGCACAAGGGCACCCCCAGGGGAAGGACCAGGACCCTGAAGGGGGTCCTTGGGTCAGGATGGGATCCCATGTTGGTCCTTGGGGCAAGACCAAGACCCTAAAGGGGTTCTTGGAGCAGAACTGGGGTCCCACAAGGGTCTCAGGGGAAGGACCAGGACCCTGAGGGCATCCCTGGAGCAGGATGGGATCCCATCTGGGTCCTTGGGGCAGGAGCAAGACCCTAAAAGGGTTCCTGGGGCAGGACTGGGGTCCCACAAGGGCACTCCCAGGGCAGGGGTTGGGTGGGGGGTTGTGGGGACACAGCTGTATGTCCCCTCTTGCCCGGTGTGGGCCTCAGCTGTGCCATGGTGAATCCACCCCCGCAGAGCCCCCCAGGTGGAACGGGGGGCCCCCAAAATCTTCAGGGATCCACCCAAAGAGGCGCTCCCCAGTGCTGCCCCCGGGACCCCCGTGGGGCCGGCTGGTAGGACCCTGGCTGTGGGCAGAAGGACTCACTGGGACCCCAGTCCTGCCCACTGGGACACCCTTAAGGTCCTGGTCCTGTCCCTGGGACCCATGTGGGACCCCAGACCCTGCCCATGGGACCCTCAGAGGGTCTTCAAGCTGCCTCAAAGGACCTTGAAGGACCTTAGTCCTGTTCCCAAGACCCTCGTCCTGGCTGTGGGATCTCCTCAGGACCCCAAACCTGCCCCAGGGACCGCTCTGGGACCCCAATTCTTCCCCATGGGCCTCCTCAGGACCCAAACCTTCCCACTGGGACCTACCCAGGACCCTGGTCCTGCCCAGAGGATCCCCAGAGGGCCCTGATCCTGCCCCAAAGAACCTTGAAGGACCTTGGTCCTGGCTGCAGGACACACCTGGGACCCACATCCTGTCCCAGAGACCCTCCTGGGACCCACATCCTGCCCCAGAGACCCTCCTGGGACCCAATCCTACCCCAGAGACCCTCCTGGGACCCCAATCCTGCCCCACGGACCCTCCTGGGACCACAGTTCTACCCCAGAGACCCTCCTGGGACCCCAATCCTGCCCCAAAGTCTCTCGTGGGACCCCAATTCCTCCCCATGAACCTCCTCAGGACCCCACTCCCCCCTGTGGACCCCACCACAGCCGCCCCTCCCCTGAACCACCTCAGGCTGACAACTCCTACCCCCCCCCCACCCTCAGGGCATCACCCAGGGGGTCCCCCCCTTCTCCCCCACACCCCCTCCCACGCCGTGTCCTACCTGCACCCTGGACAGCACTGCTCGGGCGAGGGGCGCGTCCCTGGCGGTGCCCCCGGGGTGTCTCCTGAAGGCGCCCTGCCTGTCCAGGGAGTGCGGCCGCGCCCCGCGGAGCCGGGCGCGCTGGTGCCACGACTTGAGCTCCTCGGTGACGGCGGCCCTGGAGAGCCCCCGGCCCCCGCCGTAGTCCTTGAGCGAGGGGGTCCTCACGATGCGGCTGTGGGAGGGCACCAGGCGCTGGTAGCGCAGCGGGGCCAGGTCCTGCTCGTAGAGAAAAGCCGGGGGTCCCGCGGGGGGCAGGACACGGGGGGGTCCCCGCGGGTAGAGCTCGGCGAGGGGCAGCGCGACGGTGAAGGACACGTCGGGGCTGCTGCTGCCCGGGGAGGGGGCGCGGGACACGCTGGACACGCTGGAGATGCTGTCGTCGGAGCCGGAGCGGCAGGCGGGGCCCGCGGCCGGCAGGCACGAACTGGGCACGGTCACCGTGTAGTAGGTGGGGCGGCGGCGGGGCACGGACGGGCGGCCACGGGGCTCCAGCGGCGGCCAGCAGGGATCCAGCCTGGAAAAGGGCACGGGGGTAACGGGGGGAGAGGATGTGGGGGAAGGACAGGGATCCAGCCTGGAAAAGGGCATGGGGGTAACGGGGGACATCGTGGGGAAAGGACAGGGATCCAGCCTGGGGAAAGGACAGGGACCCGTCCTGGAAAAGGACATGGGGATAACCCAGGAACATCCTGGGGGAGTACAGGGATCCAGCCTGGAAAAAGACAAGGATCCAGCCTGGAAAAGGGCATGGGGGTAACCAGGGGACATCCTGGGGGAAGGACAGGGATCCATGCCGGGGGAAGGACAGGGATCCATCCTAGGGAAAGGACACAGATCCGTTCTGGGGAAAGGACACAGATCCATCCTGGGGAAAGGACATGGATCCATCCTGGGGAAAGGACAGGGATGAGGGAGGACCCTTCCCCTCACCCCAGAGCCAGGGGAGCCCTGGGACAGTTGCTCCCGTGGGTGCGGGGAGGAGCCGCCCTGAGGGGATGTGTCTGGCGTTCTCCCATGGGATTAGCTCCATTCTCCTTCCATGGGATTAGCTCCACCCTTATCCCATGGGATTAAGTCCAGCCTCCCCGTGGGGCTGAACTCCATCATCTCCACAAGGTTAGCTCCATTCTCCCCATGGGACTGAACTCCATCCTACTTCCCATGGGATGATCTCCATTCTCCTCATGGGATTATCTCACTCCTCCCCACGGGATTATCCGCATCCTGCCCATGGGACTATCTCCATTTTCCATATGGGATTACCTCCATCCTCCCCATGGGACTATCCCCATCCTCCCCATGGAGTTATTCCCCCCTCGTCCCCTCCCCATACCTCAGGGACTGGCTGTGTCCGCGCCGTCCCGGCGGCTCCGGCGTGGCGGGGGCGCTGGATCCTGCCTGCCGGCACAGCACCAGGGTCCGGACGGGGACGAGCCGGTACGGAGGGTCCCCTGGCCGGGCTCCCACGGGGGCTGCGGGCTCGGGACTGCCGGAGGCGGCTGAGGGGGACCCCAGGTAGCACCGGGAGCTCCGGGTTTCCCCATCCCCGGGGCTGATTCCAGGATTTCTGCCCCTCTCGTAGGGTCTGTCCAGGCTGGTCTCCCGCCAGGAGCTGGGGGGACCTGGGCGGGGGCCCGACCCTTCCTCCTCCTCCTCCTCCTCGGTGGGGTCCTCAGGGGACGGGGGCCTTGGTGAGGTGGCGGGTCCTGGTGGCCGTGTGTCCTCTGGGGAGAGAGGGAGAGTTAGGATGGAGGGGACACAGAGGGGTTTGGGGTGGAGTGGGCATTTGGGGGAGTCAGGACGGACGAAACACAGGGAGAATTGGGATGAAGGGGACACATAGGGAGGGTTGGGATGGAGGGGACACAGAGGGATGGCATGGAAGGGACACACAAGGGTACCCCGGTGTGTCTCCGATCCCCCCCCACCCCCTTACCCTCCTCCAGCAGGCCAGTGTCAGACAGGGAGCTCTCCTCGGAGGCGCTGAGCTCTGCAGGGCGGGGACAATGGGACAGGTGAGATTGGGGCTGGTGACAACGAGGCAGGGGCCATTGAGAAGGGGGCAGGTGACAATGGGGCTGGTGACAATGGGGCAGAGGCCGATGAGAACACGGCCGGGGCCAGTGACAGCGGGGCCGGGGCTGGTGAGAATGGGGCTGGTGACATCGGGGCAGGTGAGAAGGGGGCAGGTGAGAACGGGACTGGGCCCGGTGAGAAAGGGGCCGGTAAGAACGGGATCGGGCTGGTCAGAACGGAGCCGGGGTCGGGGCCAGTGAGAACGGGACTGGGCCCGGTGAGAACGGGGCCGCGGCCGCCGTCGGTGCCAAAAGGCTCCCACGGCCCCGCCACCACCCAGCGCGTCCCCGCGGGCTCCGCTTCCCCTCCCTCCCACGCCGCCTGCCCCGACACGCTCCGGGACGGCGGCGGTACCGGCCGGGCCGGCTCTGCCGAGCTGGGCAGCTCCTAACCTGCTCCCAGGCGTTCCCAGCCTGGTCCCAACCTGCTCCCAGCCGTTCCCAGCCTGTTCCCAGCTTGTTCCCAGCCCTATCCCAGCCTGTTCCTAGCCCGATTCCAGCGTGTTCCCAGCCTGATCCCAGCCTGGGTGCATTCCACAGGAATGGGGAATTTCGGGGGCATTAGCCAGGGATTAAGAACTGGGGGGCATGCAGCGAGAGCATTCACTAGGAATGGGGAATTGGGGTGCAGAGGGGATGGAATACTGGGGTGCATTCAAGAGGGATGGGGAACTGGGGCGCACCCAGAGGGAATCAAATCACAGGGATGCATCCAGGGGGATGCAATCACTTCACATGGAGGACCGTACTGCATCCAGTGGGGTCTGAATGGGGAGTTAAGGCGCATTGCCCGGGGACACCCAGCCCAGCTCCCCCCACTCCCGCTCCCTGCTGTCCCCCGCCGGGTCCCGGGGGGCTCACCCTCGGCAGGACGGGGTTCCCTCGGGCTGGCCAGGAGCCGCCGCTGGCTCAGGACCTGCTCGAGGTCGCGCAGCTTCTGCTCCTCTCGCAGCGCTGCCGTCTGGCGCCGCTTCCGCAGGCGCCGCCCGATGTTCTGCTCGTGGCACAGGCGGCGAGAGGCCTCGGCGATCTGCAGCTGCAGCGCCCGCTCCCGTTCCAGGGGGTCCTGCTGGCACGGGGCATGCTCGGGGACACGGTGGTACCCGCCTCGGCACCCCAACAGCACCCAGCAGCTCGGCACCCCGACGCGGCCACTGTGCCTGGAACTCCATCTCCCAACATCTCCCAACACCTCCCAACATCTCAGCATCCCTACACCACCCACTGCGTCTGGAACGCCATCTCCCAACATCTCCCATAATCTCAGCACTCCAACACCACCCACAGAGTCTGGGACCCCAACATCTCCCAACATGTCCCTTGCGCTCAGCTTCGAACACCACCCACAGCACCTGGACCATCTCCCAGCATCTCCCAACATCTTCATGCTCAGTGTCCCAACACCATCCACAGCACTTGGAACTCCAACACCACCCACAGTGCCTGGAACTCCATCTCCCAGTATCTCCCCAGCATCTCTCAACATCTCCCATAATCTCAGCACTCCAACCCCACCCACAGTGTTTGGAATCCCAACATCTCCCACAGCATCTGGAATTCCATCTCCCAACTTCTCCCAGCACCTCCCAACACCTCAGTACCCCAACACCACGCACAACATCTGGAACCCCAACACATCCCATCACCTCAACACCCCAACACTACCCATTGCCTCAGCACCCCAAAACCTCCCATTATATGTGGGACGCCGACACCTCCCATCATCCTAGCACCCCAATACCACCCATCACTCTCGGAACTCCCCCACTGCCCATACCCTTGGCACCCCCTCCAGCCCCCACCCCCCACAGGATGGGGATGGTGACATCTCCAGGTGACCCTTGGGCATCTTGCACAGCCCTGGGATGGGATGGATTGGGATGGGGATGGGGATGAGATGGGATAGAGATGGGGATGCAATGGGATAGGGATGGGATGGGATGCGATGGAGAGGGGTTCCCAACACCCACCCCCCATTTGCACCCCGGGGCTCCCTCACCACGCCACGCAGGACAACGATCTCATCCAGCTTGAAGGCAGCCCCGATCCTGCGCCGGACCTTGGGGGGCTTCTCTCCTGCTTTCAGGGGGTACTCGTGGGGCAGGGTCCCCGTCAGCTCCTGGGGACAGCACAGGGACACTGAGTGGTGCCACTGTGTCCCGGGGAGGAGTCATGCAGGGGATCCCCGTGCCCCGTTCACGGTGGGGATCATGCTGGGGTTCCCTGTGCCACTCTCGCGGTGGGGGTTTTGCCAGGGGTCCTCATGCCCTGTTCAGGGTGGGGGTCGTGCCGGGGGTCCCCATGCCCTGTTCAGGGTGGGGGTTGTGCAGAGAGTCTCCCTGCCCCTCTGCCGGTGGGGGTCATGCCGGGGGTCCCCCCGCCCCTCTCCCTGTGGGGGTCATGCCGGGGGTCCCCCTTCCCCTCTCCCGGTGGGGGTCATGCCGGGGGTCCCCGCGCCCCTCTCCCGGTGGGGGTCGTGCCGGGGGTCCCCGCGCCCCTCTCCCGGTGGGGGTCATGCCGGGGGTCCCCGCGCCCCTCTCACCGCCTCTCGCAGGCACAGCCTCCGCAGCTCCTGCACGCAGCCCTCGAGCCGCGCCTCCAGCGCCTGCTGCTGCCGCCGCCGCGCCTGCACCCGCTCCTTCGGGGGGGACACCGGGCTGTCCGGGCCTGGCACACATGGACGGACGGCTGGAGGGGCGGGGGCACCCAGGCAACGACCCCCACCACCCCACAGCCCCCCTGAAACAGTTTGTGTCAGTGCCGGGGGGGGCAAAAAGCAGCCGTGACTCACCCATGGGTGTTCCAACCTCCCCCCGGGGTATCCCTGACGCCCCAGCACCCCCAGGGTGGATGTAACCCCCACCCCCCAGCAGCACCCACGGGTGTTCCAGCCTCCTCGGGACGCCTGTGACCACCAACCAGCACCACCCCTGGGTGCTCCAGCCTTCCTGGGTTATCCAAGCCCTTCACAGGGCAGCAATGATCCCCCCTCCAGCACCACCCCTGGGTGTTTTTGCCCCCCAGGACACCCGTGACCCCTCCTCAGCAGCACCCCTGGGTGTTCCAGCCCCCCAGGACACCCGTGACCCCCCCGGCGCGGGGGTGGGGGCACAAGGGGAAGGTTTCACCCTGACTCAGCCGCCCCAAAGCCAAACCCGGCTGAGTCAAATCCTGTCCAGGGCCCCCCCGCACCACCCTTAGGTGTCCCCCCAAAGCCAGGGGAACCTCCCACCCTTCCATTTTCCCCCCCTCCAGATGATTTAGTGTGTCCCCAACGTGTCCCCACGCACCCAAGCGCCCCGTACTCGGCCCGGGGAGGGGGGGCCACGTCTGTCAGAGCACCTATGGGCGAGGGGGGCACCCCAAAATCCCTCCAACCCCTCACTCCGAGCCCCCCCATTCTCACCCGAGTGCAACATGATCCCGCTGTCGGTGTCACTCGCCTCCCCCATTCCGTGCTGGGACCCTACAGGCGACACCGGGGACACACCTCGTCGCCCCCCCTCCCTGGGCAGCACCCATGGGTGCCCCTCTCCCCGCCCCACAACCCCAAACCCCCCCCGTGTCGCCCCGGCCCTGCCGCGATGGCGGCGGGAGGAAGGCGAGGCTGTGTTTGCTTTGCCTTCGTGTAGGTCCTACTATAAACAAAGGGTGCGGACAGGCGGGGGGGGACACCCTGGAGGGGGGTTAAAGGTGCTCAGGGTGCGGCGGGGGGAGGGTCGGGGGGGGCGGTTTCCCTGGGCGCCTCTCCCGGTTTTCTGTCCTTTTCCCGTCGAGGAAAAGAAGGGTGGGGGGCGGCCGGACTGGGAAAAGGGGGGTCCCCACACCCCGAGCCCCCCAGATTCTTGGGGAGGGGGTGACGGGGTGGGAGGAGGCGTGGGGGGGGTCTCACCCCGCTGTGCCAGCCCCGTCGGGGCTCAGTTTGCCCAAGTGTCTGCCCGTCGGAGCGGCGGGACGGGCAGGGCGGGAGGGGTCCCGGGGGTCCCGGGGGGTCCCGGCTCGGGGTTCCCGGCTCGGGGGATCCCTTACCTGGGCCCCGCCGCCGCCGCCGCCGCCGCTGCCGCGCCCCGGGCCGGGCGGGTCTGGGCTTGAGAGGAGGGAGGAGCGGGGAGGGAGAAACCGGGCCCGGACCCGCCCCGGGCACGGGCACAGCCGAGGGATGGGGTGGGATGGATGGAGTGGGATGGGATGGGGTAGGTGGGATGGCATGGGGTGGGGTGGGATGGCATGGGGTGGATGGGATGGCATGGGGTGGATGGGATGGGATGGGATGGGATGGGATGGGATGGGATGGGATGGGATGGGATGGGATGGGATGAAATGGAAAGGAGTGGGATGGCACAGAATGGCATGGGATGGTACAGCATGAGATGGGATGGCACAGCATGAGATGGGATGGCATAGGGTGGAATGGGGTGGGGTGGGATGAAACGGGATGGCATGGGATAGGATGGGATGACATGGCATGGGATGGCACAGAATGGCAAGGGATGGGATGGGATCAGATGTGATGGGATGGCATGGCAGAACATGGGATGGTATGGCACAAGATGGCATGGCATGGCATGACATGGGATAGCACAGCATGGCATGTCATGGGATCACATGGGATGGCACAGCACGGGATGGGATGGGGTGAGCTAGGGTGGGATGGGATTGGGTGGGGTGTGATGGCATGGCATGGCACAGTAGGGGATGGGATTGGATGGCATGGCATAACATGGGATGGTATGGCGTGAGATAGCATGGGATGGCACAAGATAGCATGGCATGGTGTGGCATGGCATGGGGTAACACAGCATGGAATTTTACATGGCACAGCATGGCATGGCATGGCATGATACAGTTTGTATGGTATGGCATGACATGCTATGGCATGGCCTGGTACAAGATGCCATGACATGGCATGGAACAGTATGGTATGGCACAGCACAGGGCAGCACAGGATGGCACAGTATGGTGTAGCATGGCATGGAATGGGTTGGCATAGAATGGTGTTTCATGGTATGGCATAGAATGGTATTTCATGGTATGGCATGTATTGGTGTGTTTTGGCATGTTTTGACATGGCATGGTAAGGTATGGTGTGGTATGGTATGGCATGGTGTGCCATGTGTTGGTGTGTTTTGGCATGGTGTCATGTGGTTTGTCCAGGTGTGGCATGGCATGGGAGCGTGTGACATGTCATGGCAAGGTGTGGCACAGCCCAGCTCTGTGCCAGGTGGAGGCTCCATCCCTGGTGCCATGTGGGCACAGGCCAAGCACAGGGACCACTGACCCCATTCCTGCTCTGGCCATGCACAGGATAGTGCCAGGACAGTGCCAGGGCTGTGCCAAGACCAGTGCCAGGAGGGTGCCAGGACAATGCACAGGACAGTGCCAGGACTGTGCCAGGGCAGTGCCAGGACAATGCCAGGATGGTGCCAGGCCATGGGAACTGTGAGCTGAATTGGGGTGCGTCGGGCAGCGGTGGGAAGGGCCTTAGGAGATGGGACAGGATGGGGTGAGAGGGCAAGGGCAGGCAGGGAGGAGGCAAGGGATGCAGGGAGTTGGCAGGGAGGAGGCCAGGGATGCAGGAAGCAAGTAGGGAGCAGGGAGAAGGCAGTAGCAGGCAGGGAACAAACGGGGAGCAGGCAGGAGAGGCAAGGAGTAGGGAGAGGATGCAGGGAACAGGCAGGAAACAGGCAGGGAACAGGCAGGGGATTGCAGGGAATAGGCAGGGAGCAGGCAGATGATGCAGGGAGCAGGTAGGGAACGGGCAGGGAGCAGGTAGGGAACAGGCAGGGAGCAGGTAGGGAACAGGCAGGGCGCAGGCAGGGAACAGGCAGGGAGAAGGCAGATGCAGGCAGGGATGCCTCCCCAGGGGGCATGGCGGTGCTCTGTGCCCCCCTCGGTGCCCCCCACCCTTGGGCTGCTGTGTGAGACCTGCCCAAAACACCTCCGGGCAGGCCCGGCTGGTGAGAATGGAAATGGGAACCTTGGAAATGGGAAAAACCCACCAGGAGAAGAAGGAAAGCCCTGAAAGAGGAGGAGGGAGAGGAAGATCGCAGGAGGGAGGAAGGCTCGGTGCCACCTGGGGGGGCTGAAGGCCTTGGGTGGGCACCAGCCTGCAGCTGGGTGGTGGGACCATGACCAAAGCGAGCCAGTGGCCATCGGAACCCACCCATGTCCCCGATCCGGTCACGTCAAGAAAACCACGCAAAATCCTTTGTTTGGTGTTTTTTGGCTTGTGGAGCCGGAGCCGGAGCAGGTTGGGGGGCCAGAGCATCCCCCACACCACCCCTGGCACTGCCCCGGCTCTGCCAGCTCCGCCAGCACTGACACCCTGGCTGTCACAGCCATGGGGACACCGAGGCATTGGGACCTGCTGCCACCCTCGGCCACGACAGCGCCGGGATTTGCCAGGGTGGGGACAGCGGGATGTGCCGGGAATGGGGACAGCGGGATGTGCTGGGGATGGGGACACTGGGATGTGCCGGGGATGGGGACAGTGGGATGTGCTGGGGATGGGGACAGTGGGATGTGCCGGGGATGGGGACAGTGGGATGTGCTGGGAATGGGGACAGCGGGATGTGCTGGGAATGGGGACAGCGGGATGTGCCAGGGTGGGGACAGTCCCTTCCTGATTTGTGCCAGGGGTGGGTGCTCTGCCCACCACATCTCATACAGGAACTCAGGCCGAAGGTCTGGCCCAGCTTCATCTTGTGACCCAGCTGTCCCCTCAGATGTCCCCATGACCTGGCCATATCCTGGCCTGGCTGTCCCCTCAGATGTCCCCATGACCTGGCCATCTCCTGGCCTGGCTGTCCCCTCAGGTGTCCCCATGACCTGGCCATCTCCTGGCCTGCCTGTCCCCCTAACTCAGGCTCCACCACCTGTCCCCATGACCAGCCTCTGCTGTCCCCTGCCACCCCCAGCACGGGTGTCCCTGTCCCCTGGACACCCCACTCACCCTCTTGCTCTGTGCCAGCCTCCTGTCCCCAGTGCCACTCCTCCTGTCCCCATGCCCAGGGGTGCCAGGGGTGCTGGGAAACGGCCAGGGCTGGCTCCGGAGGGTCATCCCTGTGCTCCCAGTGACAGTGGCAGTGACACAGGGATGGTGACACTGGGACGGTGACATGGAGGCAGTGACATGAGGATGGTGACACCAGAACAGTGGCAAGGGGAGGGTGACATGGGGATGGTGACACAGGGAGAGTGACATGGGGTTGGTGACACTGGAATGGTGACATGGGAACAGTGACAGGGGGATAGTAATATGGGGGTGGTGATACCAGAATGGTGACACAGGGACAGTGACGCAGGGA
>JAWWMP010000077.1:69012-79171 GCA_035047865.1 Dendrocincla tyrannina | reverse complement strand
CTGCCATGACCAACGGTGGGAATAGGAGAGTCTGGGGGGAAAGGGAAGGTCCTGGGAGGGGATTTGGGGGGTCCTGAGGGAAACAGGGGGGTCCTGAGGGGTCTGGGAGAGTGGTCCCGGGACCGCAGTGACTGGTGGCGAATGGGGATATGGGGGGGGAAAGGGGGGGTCCTGAGGAGTCTGGAGGATCCTGAAGGGTCTGGGAGGTCCTGAGGGATTTGAGGGGGACAGGGCAGGACAGGGGTTGATCCTGAGGGTGAACAGAGGAATGGGGAGGCCTGGGTGGGTGCTGGGACCTCCATGGCCAGCAGTGGGAATGGGGGCTCTGTGGGGTCCTGGAGCCACCATGACCAATGGTGGGAACAGGGGGGAAATGGGGGATCCCGTGTTGGGATGCTCTGGGGGCTCACTGACCCTCAGGGTCTCTGGGGACCCCCTGACCCCCCTGTGCCCCCCCAGTTTACTCGCTGGATGGGCTCCTGGTGTTCGGGCTGCTCCTGGTTTGCACCTGCGCGTACCTGCGGAAGGTGCCCCGGCTGCGCTCCTGGCTCCTGTCTGAGAGGAGGGGCGTCTGGGGGGTCTGCCACAAGGGTGAGGGGGCAGTGGGGGGCTGGGGGGGCTGCCACAGGGGTCTGGCACAACAGTGAGGGGGCAATGGGTGGCTGGGGCATCTGCCACAAGGGTGCCACAGGGGTGAGGGGTGGTCTGGAGGAGGGCCTGGGGGCACTGGGATCACTGGAGTATGGGGTGGGGGCACAGGGACCAGGGAGGGGAACACAGGGGTCTACCAGGGGCGTTGGGTCCAGAATGGGAAGACTGAGGACTGGGATGGGGATATTTGGGGCTGGGATGGGCTCACAAGGATCCAGGATGGGCGCCCAGGGCCCCAGGATGGGCACACGGGGTCTCACCCCAGCCCTGTCCCCCTGTGTGCCCCCCTAGCCGCTGTGATTGGGACCCGCCTGCACGTGGCCGTGTCCGTGTCCTGCCTCCTCATGGCCTTCTACGTCCTCGTGGGGAAGTGACCCCACAGGGATTGGCGTGAGACCCTGCCACTGACCCCAGAGACCCTGGGACCGACCTGAGACCCCAGGACTGATCTGAGACCCCTGGGACTGGCCTGAGATCCTGGGACCGACCCCAGAGATCCCTGGGACCGGCCTGAGACCCTGGGATTGACCCCAGAGACCCCAGGACTGACCCTGGAAACCTCAGAGACCCCAGTCCCCACCTGAGCCCCCTGGTACCCAATCCAGAGACTCCAGGACTGACCCCAGAGACCCCAGTATGGACCGGAGGTCCCAGTGCTGATCCCCGTGCCCCACCACCAGCCTGGACCCTGTGTATGGGGGCCCTGGGGACCACCATGGCCCATCACACCCCTTCACCCAAGGGTGGCCCTGGGGACCACTGGGGCACCTTTAATCCATTGGAAAGGGCTATCTTGGGAATTCTATGGGTGAGGGGCACCCCATAACCCCCCAAGGAGTGGGGGGATCCAGCTCTGCCCAGTGGGCACCTTCTCCCAACACCAAACACTGGCCTGGTGGGACCATGGTGGGGCTGGGGGGACCTCCCCTCAGCAGGGGGGTCTTCCACAGCCTTGGAGTGTGGGAGCCCTCGTAGGGAGGGGGTGTGACTCCTTCACGTTGTTGTAAATACTAGACCACCACATGTAAATAAAGCGGGGGCTCCCCTGTGGGCAGTGCTGGTCTGGGGGTCCCGTGGGATGGGATCCTGTGGGGCTGGTGCCCAACCTGGGGGTCCCATGGGGTGGGGAGGGGCCCTGTGGCTTGAGTGAGCAGCCTCGAGGCCCCATGGAGTTGGGGGGGATCCTGTGGGACTGTTGTTCAGCCTGGGGGTCTTGTGGAGTGTTGGGGGTGTCCTGTGGGGTTGATGGCCAGCCTGGGGTTTCTGTGGGGTGAGGGGGGGTCCTGTGGGGCTGGTGCCCTTCCTGAGAGTCCTTTGGGGTGTTGGGGGTATTCTGTGGGGCTGGTGCCCTGCCTGGGGTCCCGTGGAGTGGGGTCCTGTGGGATGGGTGACTAGCCTGGGGGTCCCTTGGGGTTTGTGTGTGGGTGCTGTGCTCTGCATGGGGGTCCCATGGGATGAGAGGGAGGCTGTGGGGTTGGTGGTCTGTCTGGGAGTCCCATGGAGTGGAGAGGGAGTAAGATGAGTGGGGGTCTTACGGGGCTTGTGTTGCTGTGTGGGGGTCCTGTGGGATGTGTGTGGAGTCCTATGGGATGGGTGCCCAGCCTGGGGGTCCTGTGGGCTGCGGTGGGTTCTTGTGGGGCTGGTGCTCTGCCTGAGAGCCCTGGGGAGTGTTGAGGGGGTCCTGGGGATCCCATGGGGTTTGGGGGTGCTGTACCCTGCCTGGGGGTCCCGTGGGAATGTCCCGTGAGGCTGGGTTCCTGCTTGGGGGGTCTGAGTGTGGGGGAGAGGGGTAATGTGAGGCTGTGCACACCCCCAGGCTGTGAGTGTGCCAGGGTTTGTCTCTGTGTCTGTCCGTCCGTGTGTCTGTCCACGTGTCTGTCTGTCCGTCAGTGTGTCTGTCCACGTGTCTGTCTGTCTGTCCGTGTGTCTGTCCATGTGCCCGTCCATGTGTCCGTCTGTCCGTGTCTGTCAGTGTGTCTGTCCATGTGCCCGTCTGTCCGTGTCTCTGTCTGTCTGTCCATGTGCCCGTCTGTCCGTGTCTCTGTCAGTGTGTCTGTCCATGTGCCCGTCTGTCCGTGTCTCTGTCAGTGTGTCTGTCCATGTGCCCGTCTGTCCGTGTCTCTGTCTGTCTGTCCATGTGCCCGTCTGTCCGTGTCTCTGTCAGTGTGTCTGTCCATGTGCCCGTCTGTCCGTGTCTCTGTCAGTGTGTCTGTCCATGTGCCCGTCTGTCCGTGTCTCTGTCTGTCTGTCTATGTGTCCGTGTCTCTTGTCCGGCTGTCCGTGTCTCTGTGCCTCGCGTGGCCGCCGCGGTGCAGCGCGGTCCTCCCGCCGGCCGGGGGCGCTCTGGGGCGGGGCGGGGCTCGGCGGGCCCGTCCCTGCGCGCCGCGCGCCCGCGCTATATAAGGGGCTGCACCGGAAGTGGGCTGTGGGGAGCGGCGGCGGCGCGGGCGGGAGCGCGTGTGAGGGAGAATGAGCGTGTGTAATGAGCGTGTGTAATGAGGGTGTGTAATGAGCGTGTGTAATGAGCGTGTGTAATGAGCGTGTACCGGGTGCGTGACGGCGTGAGAGGCTCGCGTGGGTGTGCGGAGGTGTGCACGGGAGGTGTGAGTGCGTCCGCGAGGCGCCGGCCCCCTCCCCCTACACGTTGATCTTATTCGATCGGCCGGGCCCGCCGGGCCGAGGTGAGAAGACTCCGCCGCGAAGCCCCCGGGGCGCTGTGCGGCTGGGCCGGGCGGGATGAGTCGATCAGATAGGCGAGGCCCGCGGCCAGCCCCGCGGCCGCTGAGCGCTCTGCGATTCTGACCCGAGCCACGGCCCCAGAGCCCCGGCGGGCACCGGGACGGCCCCGGATCCATCGGGAGCGGCACCGGGACAGCCCGGGACACCCCGGCCCGTCGAGAGGGACGTCCCGGGTCCGTCGGGCCCGGGACAGCCGGGCTCCATCGAGCTCTGCCCCCGCGGGGTGACACCGGCACTGGCCCGGGATAGCCCGAAGCCATCGGGCCCTGCAGTGGGACCGGCCTGGGACACTCCAGATCCATCAGATCCTGCACCAAGGAAGGCACCGGGACTGGGACATCCCGCATCCATCAGGACCGGCGCCGGGACTGACCCAGGACATCCCGGGTCCATCGGACCATGCACGCCCCGTGTCACTCGTGGGGCCCCGTGGGGCACAAGGGCCTCGCACAAGGCCCTGAAGGCTCCGTGTAACATGAGTGGGACACCCGAGTGTGGCCTCTGTGCTTTGTTGGGTGTGTGTGGGGACACGGGTGGTGGTGACAGGGCTGTGATAGTGGCCAGGGGACAGCCAGGGGGACAGGGGGGCAGTTGTGGTGACAAGGGGATGGCCACAAGGGACCAGCTGCAGTGGTGACATGGGGATGGCCATGGTAGTGACCAAGAGATGGCCATGGTTGTGACAGGGAGATGAGCACAATGTGACAATCACAGTGCAGACCAGGGATGTCCATGGTGATACAGGGACAGCCATGGTGGTGACGAGGTTGTGATGGTGACCAAGGGAGAGCCACAGGGATGGGGGGAACAGTCGTGGTGGCAGAGGGGTGGCCCCAGTGATGACCAGGGAATAGCCATCATGAAGGAGGGGCATCTGTGATGGTGACAAGGCCATGATGGTGACCCAGGGATGGCCTCAAGGGAACAGCCATGGCAGTGACCAAGGGGTGGCTGTGGTGGCAAGGCCATGATGGTGACCGAGGTTTGGCCACGGGGGTAACCAGGGAATGGCTGTGGTGACAGGGACAGCCACGGTGGTGAGAAGGCCATGATGGTGACCAGGGGATGGCCACAAGAGGACAACCACAGTGGTGACTGGGGGACAGCCACCATGATGACCAAGGGATGGCCGCAAGGGGACAGCATGGTAGCAACCAGGGGACAGCAGTGGTGCTGACAAGGCCTCTGTGGTGACCAGGGGACAGCAGTGGTGGTGACAAGGCCTCTGTGGTGACCAGGGGACAGCTGCAATGCTGGCACTACCGGAAGAAGGAGCTGTGGTGGCCCTACTGTGGGGACACTCCAAGGCAGGGGACACTGGCTGTGGAGTCTGCTGAGGTGGCACTGCAGACACTGGGTCATGGCCACGCCACCCACATCACGGTGTCCCCAGGCATGGGAATGTGCCTGTCCTGCCTTGGGGACACACATGTCCCCTCCCCGTGGCTGTGTCCCCCATGCCCACGGTACCTGGTGGCATCCCTGTGCCACCAGAGCTGGACAGGTGCCACCACTGTCACCTGTGTCCCTGTAACACCACAGACAGGGTTGGGACCCCCATGTCCCCCTGTGTTTCTATATGCCCTGTGTCCCTCATGGGCCCCTGTGTCCCCATATCGGCTGTGTCCCCCATGGCCCTATAACCCCTGTGTCCCCACAGGAGCTGTGTCCCCCATGGCCCTGTGTCCTCTGTGTCCCTCGTGTTCCCGTATCCCCCGTGTTCCCATTTCCTTGTATTCCCATATCAACTCTGTCCCCTCCCCGTGTCCTCGTGTTCCCGTATGCCCTGTATCTTCCATGTGTCCCCATGTCCACCTGTGTCCCTCGTGTTCCCCTGTCCCCCATCTCCGTATGTCCCCCACATCCCCCATGTTCCCATATCCCCTGTATCCCACATGTCCCCCTGTGCCCCCATGTCCCCACCGTCCTGTCCCCTCCCCTCCCCTGTGTACCCACCCTGGCCCCGTGGGGACACGGCTGAGGGGGCGCGGGGGGTCACACTCGCCCGTGGGGGTGGAGGCGGCTCCGGGAAGGCTCCCCGATCCCACAGACCCCTGTCCCGGTGTCCCTGAAGCCCCGGGCGGGTGAGAGGGGGAGCCGTTCCCGGAGGGCAGTGATGCCCCGGGCTGTTCCCGGGATGACATCCCGGGGATGTTGCTCGATGCCGGTGCCATTCCCGGGATGACGTTGCCGGGGATACGTCCCGAGGGTGATGCCCGCTGCTGTTCCCAGGGATGTTCCCGCAATAACATTCCCGGGGCTCTGCGGGATCCGTTCCCAGGGATACACGCCAGGGACGATGCCCGGTGCCGCTCCCGGGGTACTCTCCGCGTTGGTGGGGTTCCGTTCCCGGTGATGACGCCAGGTGTCGTTCCCATGGAAAACGCTCCCAGTGCCGATGCCCGGTGTCGTTCTCATGAATATCATTCCCGATACCGATTCCAGATCCCGTTCCCATGGCTAATGTTCTCGATGCTGTTCCCGGGGATTCTGTTCCCGCTGCTGTTGGCGGTGCTCGTTCCCGGGGGTGCCGTTCCCGGTGCCCGTTCCCGCTCCTGCTGCCATTCCCAGTGCCATACCCATTCGCGGTGCCCGTTCCCAGCCATGCCTTTCTCGTTCCCGTTGCCGGTGCTAGCTCCCGAGGGTGCTGTTCCCGGTCCCGGTGCCCGTTCCCGGGCATGCCGTTCCATTCCCGTACCCGGGATGCCGTTGCCGTTCCCATTGCTGTTCCGGGGGCTGCCGTGCCCGTTGCCGTTCCCGGGAATGCCGCTCCCGGTGCCATTCCCATGGATGCTGTTCCCGTTGCCGTTGCTGTGCCCGGGAATGCCATTCCTGGTACCATTCCCACGGATGCTGTTCCCGTTCCCGTTGCCGTTCCCCGGGATGCCGTTCCTGGTACCATTCCCATGGATGCTGTTCCCGTTCCCGTTGCCGTTCCCCGGGATGCCGTTCCCGGTGCCATTCCCATGGATGCTGTTCCCGTTCCCGTTGCCGTTCCCGTTGCCGTTCCCGGGGATGCCGTTCCCGGTGCCATTCCCATGGATGCTGTTCCCGTTCCCGGGAATGCCGTTCCCGGGGATGCCGTTCCCGGGGATGCCGTTCCCGGTGCCGTTCCCATGGATGCTGTTCCCGTTCCCGGTGCCGTTCCAGGGGGTGCCGTGCCCATTCCCGGGGGTGCCGTTCCCGTTGCCGGGGGTGCCTTTGCCGTCGCCGTCCCCGTGGCCGTGGCCGTCCCCTCCCGGGGGCGGGCGCAGGTGGCCGCAGGTGCGCGGGGGCCGGGCGGTTGGCGGGGCCGGGGGCGGGGCCGGTGCCCGCACGGGCCGAGGAGCCGCCGCCGTTGCCGCCGCCGTTGCCGCCGCCATGGCCGGTCCCGGAGCCCGGTGGGTGCCGCTGGCGCTGTGTCTCGCTGTCACCGTGTCGCCGGGACGCGCCGGGGAGCAGCTGCACGTCTGCAAGGAGGTACCGGCGCCGGGAATGGCGAGGGAAAGGCGGGGGGGGGGGGGACAGGGGACTCCCCGAATTCCGCACGCCCTCCCCGGGAGATGAAACGGAGCCCCGGATCGCGGGGGGGCCCGTTCCTACGGGAGGGGGGGGACAAGGAGGGGACAGGGAGGGGGTGGGGGGTGCCCACTGCGGGGTGGCTGGTGGACCCCCCGGGGCCCGGCGAGGGGGGGCTTTGCCCTCAGGGGCTCGGCCACTGCTCGAGGGTCTCCTTGGGGGACCCCAAGTGGTGTCACCCCATCGCTGTCCCCAAATCCCAACCCCTCACACACGCTGGGGTGGCCCCCAACCCTCCCTGAGCGCTGCTGGAGGGGGGTGGGCGAGTGACAAGGAAGGCGGGGGGGACATTCCCAAGGGCCACGTGCCATTCCCAGCCCAGCACGCGGCGGCCAAAGTGTCCTGCGAGGAAAAGCCGGGGGCATCTGTCACTCTCTGGGGTCTGTCCGCCTTGGGGACAGCGGGTGAACCCCCAAACCCCCTCCCTGGGGTGCCCCCCCCTTCCCGCTGTCCCCCTCCCTCAGACCTGGGGCTGATTTTAATCTGGGCCAGGAATATTTTTTTTTGCGCCGTGATCCAGTTTTTTTGTCCGTGTTCCACCATCCGGAGCTGGAAACAATAGAGAGGGGCTGGCACCTGTCCCCGGCAGGGATCGGTGCCCTCGGAGGGGGTGTGTCCCCTGTCCCTCCCTGGGGACATCCCCTCTCCCCCCCTGGCCGGAGCAGGGTGACAGTGACATCTCGGGGTGCCCCCCACCCCCAGAGCTGCCCCGGGGCTGAATTAGGTCAATTTATTTAGATTAAAAAAAAAAAAAAAAAAAACAAACAAACCTGGAAAAGTTTAGAAAGAGGGGGGGAAAACCCTTCTCCCCACGGGAATCCCTCGGGAGCAGAAGCGATGTGGGGGTTCGGGGCTGCTCAGAGCTGGGGAGACCCCCTGGATGCCCCCAGGGTGGTGGGCACCCTCCTCTGTGCCCCGTGCCGGGGTTGGGGGGTCTCGGTGCTGCCCGGCCAGGGCCGGGGAGTGCTGCAGACACCTCTCATCCCCCCTTTTCACCTCCCGCCTCCCTTCCTTCCCCCCATCCCCCCTTTTCTCCTCATCCCCCCTTTTCCTCCCCCCATCGCCGCCGTTTCCAGCTGACGGGAACATCAAAGCGGTTGTTTTCTCATCAACCTGCCACGCTCCGGCAGCCGCGGGGAGCACGAAGGCACCGCGCCGGCTCTGCCACCCCAGGGCTGCTGCGGGGGTGGGGGCTGCCCCTGTGCCCCTGTACCAAATGTCCCCCCTCTACCCCTGTGCCCATGTCCCTGACACACCAGAGGTGCTGTGGGGCTGGGAGGGCTCCCCCCGTACCCCCTGTACCCGCTGTACCCCCTGTGCCCTGACTCCCCAGGGCTGCTGCAGGAGTTGGGGGCTCCTCCCTGTCCCCCCTGTACCCACCCCCCTCTACCTCTGTGCCCAACACCGAATTGCTGCTGCAGGGCTGGGGACTTGCACCTGTACCCTCTACCCAATACCCACCGCCCTGTGTCCGCTGTACCCACCCCACTGTACCCCCTGTCTCCGACACCCCAGAGCTGCTGCAGCGGGTGGGGGTGTCCCCACTGTGCCCCCTGTACTCCCCATGTCCCTGGCACCCCAGAGCTGCTGCGAGGAGTGAGGGTCTCCCCTCCCATACCCCCAAACCCTGCCACCTCCCCCAGCTCCGGCCTTGGCCCTGCCCACGCTCCCGTGGCTGTCCCTGGTGTCACCTCCACACTGGCCTTGAGCCGGTCCCGGTTTGTCACAGCTGCTGCGACGGGGGGGTCCAGGTGCCCCCCCCGCCTCCGGCCCCTCCCGGTGCCCCCCAGGACCCCGCTCCGCTTCAGCCCCCCACCCCAAGGACTCCCCCAGTCGACCCGGCTTGTGCCGCGTCTGTTTGAGGAGCCACCTGTGTCACCAAGGCTGTGAGAGGGCCAGCCGCTCCCCCGGGACACGGGAGGGACACGAGGTGTCACCCCCGCCCCCCGGGGAGGGGGCACCGGGTGGTCCCGTTGCTGAGACGGGGCTGTCTCACCCCGTGGGGTGTCAGGGGGGTCCTGGATGACCCGCCTGCCCTCGCTGGGGTCTGAGGGGGCATGAACTGTTGGGTCATGGTTGGCGGGGTCTTGCTGCCTGCAGCCCCCCGCCCCAGCACCCCCTGGGACCCTGACACTCCCCCCATGACCCAGCATTGCCCACCCTGGGCACCCCCATTGCCCAGAATCCCCCACCTTGGGAAACCCCACCCTGAGCACCCCCAGCCCCAAGGACCCCCCCACCCAGAGCACCCTCAATTTCTCAGCATCCCCATCCCCAAACCTCCCACACCAGTATCCTGCCATCCTGAGCACCCCCAGCCCCAAGGAGCCCCCCACCCAGAGCATCCCTCTACCCAGAGCACCCCCATTTCTCAGTATCCCCCTACACTGAATCCCCCTGCCCCATTATCCCCCTACCCTGAGCATCCCCTGCCCCAAGCATCCTTCTTCCCAAGAATCCCACCATCTGGGTACCCCCGTAACCAGAATGTCCCCACCACGAGCACTCCTGCCCCAATGACACCCTGAGCACCTCCCCCTTCACCCGTCCCTGGGGCCCTGGACATGGCAGGACATTGTCACACCTTAACCCAAAACTGTCCCTTCAAGGGACTGCCGGGCACAGGGTGGGGGTGCAGCCCCTCCTGGGGGGCACAGGGTGGGGGTGAAACCCCTCCCGGAGGGCAGCCCGGGGAGTCCCGGGGGCAGCTCCCCCCGTGTTCTTTCCGTGTCCCCCCCCCAGTCCGAGTACCACTACGAGTACACGGCGTGTGACAGCTCCGGGTCGCGCTGGAGGGTGGCAGTGCCACACACCCCCGGGCTCTGCACCGGCCTCCCCGACCCCGTCCGGGGCACCGAGTGCTGTGAGATTCCCGCCGGGAATGGCGCGGGTGGGAGCCGGGGGTGGGAAATGAGGGCGAGGGGAGGGGGAGAGCGGAGAGAGGAGCGCGGGCATTGGCGGCTCCGGCGCAGCGCGGGGGGAGGGATGGGAATCACACCGGGATTGGATGGGAATAACACACATGGAGTCCCTGGGTTGGGAATCACATCGGGATTGGATGGGAATAACACACATGGAGTCCCTGGGATGGGAATCACATCGGGATTGGATGGGAATAACACACATGGAGTGCCTGGGATGGGAATCACATCGGGATTGGATGGGAATAACACACATGGAGTGCCTGGGATGGGATGGGAATCACATCGGG
>JAWWMP010000077.1:55054-68912 GCA_035047865.1 Dendrocincla tyrannina | reverse complement strand
ACACACATGGAGTCCCTGGGATGGGATGGGAATCACATCGGGATTGGCTGGGAATAACACACACGGAGTGCCTGGGATGGGATGGGATGGGATGGGGTGGGATGGGATGGGATGGGATGGGGTGGGGTGGGATAGGGTGGGATGGGATGGAATGGGAGTCAAGCAGGGATTGGATAGGAATAACACATGCAGAATCCCTGGGATGGGAGAGATGGGAATCACACGCACAAAAGCACTGGGATGGAATGGGATGGGAATCCCACACGGTCACCCCGACGGGATGAGAGGGATGGGAATCACACGGACTGGATATGCTGGGATGGGCAGGATGGGAAACCCAATACCCGCCCCCCCCAAACCCTGGGGGTGCCCTGTCTCTGCTACGGAGGGTCCCATCCTGCCTGAATTGGGAAGCACTGGGAGGCAGATGCCAAAACCCATAAAAGGGATGGTTTCCTTTGTGGGGTGCTCGGGATGGGGGATCCTCCTACCGGGAGCACCGGGGAAGGCGGAGCTGAGGACGGGGAGGCCGAAGCAGCCCCGGGGGTGACTCCCTGCTCCCGCCGATCCCCGTTTCCATGGGCAGCGTTCTCCTGCAAGGCGGGCGAGTTCCTGGAGATGCAGGCGCAGGCGTGCCGGCCCTGCGCCGCGGGCACATACTCGCTGGGCACCGGCGTGCGCTTCGATGAGTGGGACGAGGTGCCCCACGGGTTTGCCAACGTGGCCACCAACCTGGAGCTGGAGGAGGGGCCCGGGGACGTGGCTGGGAACTGCTCGGGGTAAGGAACCGGGTACCGGGAGGGGCACCGGAATGCGGGATGGGACACAGGGATGTGGCTCTGGGATGGGGCACCGGGATATGACAATGGGATAGGGCACTGGGATGAGAAACAGAGATGCTGGCACTGGAATGTGGCTCTGGGATGTGACAGTGGGATGTGGCACCACGATGCAGCACCGGAATATGACACTGCGATGTGACAATGGGATGGGAAACCAGGATGCTGGAACTGGGATGTGTCTCTGGGATGTGACACCAGTATACGCAGCGGGATGAGCGATGTGGCACTGGGATATGGCTCTGACATGTGACAATGGGATGGGCACCAGAAGCGGCACCGGGATATAGGACCGGGAGGGAAACTGGGATGGGCCACTGGGTTGTGGGATCGAGATGCTGGCGCTGAGTTATGACACTGGGATGGGAAACTGGGATGTGGCTCTGGGATGTGGCACTGCGATGAGCAGCAGGATGGGCACTGGGATGTGACACTGGAGTGTGGCATTGGGATGTGGAACTGCTATGTGGCACCAGGGTGGGGAACCTGGATGGGCACTGGGATGGTCACCGGGATGGGAAACTGGGATACGACGTTGGGATGTGGCACCAGGATCTGGGAATCCCAACCACATCTCCCACCCCAACCCTTGGGAGTGCCCTGCTCTGTGGCAGAGGGTCACATCCTGCCTGGATCGGGGGGAGCTGGGGGTCAGGTGCCAAAACACCAACCCCCATGTTGTGCCAACAACCACCAGACCCCCTGGTTGTACCCACAACCCTCAAACCTCCCCAGCTGTACCAGCAACCCCCAAATCCACTGCTTGTACCAACACCCCCCAAACCCTGCTGGCTGTACAACAGCCTGGTTGTATCAGCAGATGTTGAGTCCTCTCAGTTGTACTAACACCCACCAAACCCCCCAGTTGTACCAACACCCACCAAACCCACTCCCCCATGTCCCCACCTCCTCCCTGCCCCCCAGGACCCTCCCAGCTCTCCCACCACCCCATTCCCACCTCTTGGAGGGCTGGGAGTGGCCCCAGGACCCACAGGCTGTGACCCACATCCCCCAGGTCAACGTGGGTGCCCCTGGGGGACTATGTGGCCTCGAACACAGACGAGTGCACGGCCACCCTCATGTTTGCTGTGAGCCTCAAGCAGTCGGGGACCGTCACCTTTGAGTACATCTACCCTGACAGCAGCATTGTCTTCGAGTTCTTCGTGGGTCACAGGGGCCTGGGGGTGTGGGAGGGCTCTCTGGGGGTGTGGAAGGGGGCTCTGGGGGTGTGGGAGTGGTCCCTGGGGGTGTGGGAGGAGTCTCTAGGGGTGTGGGAGTGGGCTCTGGGCATGTGGGAGGGGGCCTGAGGACTTGAAGGGGGTCTCTGGGGACGATGGAGGGGTCCCTGGGGACATGGAAAGGAGGTCCTGGTTATATGGGAGGGTTCCTATGGACGTGGTGGAAGGTCTCTGGGACATGAGGGGGTCCCAGGGGAAGTGGGAGGGGTCTCTTGGGGACATGGGAGAGGCCCTGGAGACATGGTGAAGGTTTCTGGGCGCATAGGGAGGGTCTCCTGAGGACATGGAGAGGTCCCTGGGAATATGGGGAGGGGGATCTGGGGACATGGGAGGGTCTCTGAGGACATGGTGGGAGTCCTTGGGACCTTGAAGGGGTCCCTGATGACCGTAGGAAGTCCCTGGGGGACATAGGGGTTTCCTATGGGATCCTAGGGGATCTGGTGGGGGTCCTTGGGAACGTGGCAGTGGTCCATGGAGACAGCAGGAGGGGTCTCTGGGGACACGGCGGGGATCTGGGAGGATACGGAGGCATGTCTGTGAGGACATGGGGGGAGGTCCTTGGGGACACGGGATCCCTGGCCCTGCCCCCACAGGTGCAGAATGACCAGTGCCAGCCCACGGTGGAGGAATCCCGCTGGATGAGGACCACGGAGAAGGGCTGGGAATTCCACAGCGTGAGTTGAGGGGAGGGGACACAGGGGGTCCCTCAGTGCTGTCGTGGGGTCCCTCTGTCCGTGGGGAGAAGATGCTCTACAAGGATAACAAAGGGGTGGGACGTGATGGCAGAGGGGCATTAGTGCCACAACCCCCCACCTCTGGTGCCAACCCCCTCTCCACTAGCAGGACCCTCCACCCATGGTCCCAGCCCCTTCCCTGTCTGTGGGACACCCACCCATGCTGCCAACCCCCTCCCCAACAATAGGACCTCCCACCTGTGGTTCCAATGCCCTCGCCAGTAGAGGAACCCCCCAGCCGTGGTGCCAACCCCTTCTCTGGCTGTGGAACCCTCACCTGTGGTACCAACCCCCGTCCCCGGCGCGCCCCACCCCGATCCAGCGGGATCCCCCTTTCCAGGTGAAGCTGAGCCGTGGGAACAACGTTCTGTACTGGCGAACTACCGCCTTCTCCGTGTGGTCCAAGGTGCCCAAACCGGTGCTGGTGAGGAACATCGGCATCACAGGTGGGTGGGCGCAGGCACGGGGGCTCGGGGGGTCCCACGCCCTCCTCCCCGCTCCCTCTGAGCCCCCTCCCACTCCCAGGGGTCGCCTTCACCTCCGAGTGCTTCCCCTGCAAACCTGGCACCTTCGCGCCCACCGCCGGCTCTGCCGCCTGCCAGCCCTGCCCTGCCGACACCTTCTCCGGGAAAGGGGCCACCGCCTGCCAGCCCTGCGAGCCCGACACCTATGCGGGTGAGGGGCGCGCACCCCGGGGTGCCCACACCCACAGGTGGCAGCTTTGGGGGTCCCCTTGTCCCCCCAGTCGGTGCCCTGGGGGAAGGACAGGTGATGGGGGGGAAGGGATGACGTGACATCCCGTGGTGGGGACAGTGTTGGGGTCCCCTTTTGAGCCTCATGTCTGTACTAGTGAGAGGGGACACTCCGGGGTCCTCCACCCAGAGGTGACAGCTTTAGGGGTCCCCTTGTCCCCCAGTCGGTGCCCTGGGGGAGGGAGAGGTGATGTGGGGGGCAGGAATGACCTGCCATCCTGTAGTGGGGACAGTGTTGGGGTCCCCTTGTGAGCCTGCTGGTGAGAGGGGGCACCCAGAGGTGGCAGCTTTAGGAGGTCCCCTTGTCCCCCACTCTGTGCTGTGGGGTTGTCCCTGGGAAAAGGGGAGGTGACAAGGAGCATCCCTTGGCTGGGAGGGGGACAAGGGCACCCCTCGCTGTGGGGACAGTGTGCGTGTCCCCTGGCCGCTCACCCCCGTGTCCCCCCCTGCAGAGCCCGGCTCGGGGTCCTGCAAGCCGCGCCCCCCCTGCACGGACAAGGATTTCTTCTACACACACACAGCCTGCGACGCCGGCGGGGAGGTACGACAGGGACCCCCGGGGTGGCCCCTCTGTCCCCAGGGTGTCCCCCCCCGCTCACCCCGTGCCCCGGCAGACCCAGCTGATGTACAAGTGGGCAGAGCCCAAGATCTGCAGCGAGGAGCTGCCGCAGGCGGCCCGGCTGCCGCCCTCGGGGGTCAAGTCGCGGTGTCCCCCCTGCAACCCCGGCTTTGCCAAGGGCAGCGGTGGCACCTGCCAGCCCTGTCCCCGCGGCTCCTACTCCAACGGCTCCGGTAAGGCCGCCCTGGTTTGTCCCCCAGGGGTGACAGGGACACCCCGAGCTGCCAGGGGGAGGTGGGTGCCACGCTGGGGCAGGGTTGTCCCCTCCTGTCCCCAAGGGGTGACTGGGGTCCCTGGAGCTGCCACGGGGAGGTGAGTGCCATCTCAGTGCAGGGCTATCCCCTCCTGTCCCCGTGCTGGTCCACAAGGGGTGTGCAGGGTCCTCAGGGCTGTCAAGGTGGTGCCACCCCTGTGCGTGGTTGTCCCCTTCTGTCCCCATCACTGTCCCCAAAGGGTGACCGGGGAGCCCTGAGGTGACAGAGGGGGAGGTGGATGCCACTCCAGTGCAGGGTTGTTCCCTCCTGTCCCCATCACTGTCCCCAGGGCGTGACCAGGGTCCCAGCTTTGCCAGGGGTAGGTGGGTACCAACCCAGTGCAGAGTTGTGCCCTCCTGTCCCCATCACAGTCCCCAAGGGGTTACCAGAGTCCTCAGTTCTACCAGGGGGATGTGGGTGCCACCACTGTGCAGGACTATCCCCTCGTGTCCCCACCACTGTCCCCAAGGGGTCACCCGAATTGCCAGGGAGGAGTGGACGCCACCCCTGTGCAGCGTTGTCCCCTTCTGTCCCCATCACTGTCCCCAAGGGGTGACCGGGGAGCCCTGAGGTGACAGAGGGGGAGGTGGGTGCCACCCCTGTGCAGAGCTGTCCCCTCGTGTCCCCATCACTGTCCCCAAGGGGTGACCGGGGAGCCCTGAGGTGACAGAAGGGGAGGTGGGTGCCACCCCTGTGCAGGGCTGTCCCCTCGTGTCCCCAGCTTGCCTGAGCTGCCCGCCGGGCACGGAGCCCGCGCTGGGCTTGGAGTACAAGTGGTGGAACGTTCTGCCCCCCAACATGGAGACCACCGTGCTCAGCGGCATCAGCTTCGAGTACAAGGGCATAGCAGGTAGCCGGGGGGGCTGTCCCTTCCCTGTCCCCTTCCCGGGGACAGCCGGGGACCCCACGAGCGCCACCGCGTCCCCGCAGGCTGGGAGGTGGCCGGGGACTTCATTTACACGGCGGCCGGAGCCTCCGACAGTGACTTCATGATCCTCACTCTGGTGGTCCCGGGCTTCAGGTGAGGTGGGGGTGGCCCCAGGGGCGGGAGGGAGGGCACGGCTGGCGGCGGAGCTGGCAGTGTCCCCACGTTGTCCCCACGCCGTCCCCAGCCCTCCCAGCCCGGTGCTGGAGGATGCAGAGAGCAGGGAGGTGGGCAGGATCACCTTCGTGTTCGAGACCATCTGCAGCGTGGGCTGCGAGCTCTACTTCATGGTGGTGAGTGGGGGCATTTGCGGGTCGCGAGTGGGCAACACCGTGACATCGGTGTCCCCATTCGTCATGGTGAGTGGGGGATACATTTGGAGGTCACAGTGAGGGGGGGGGACACTGTGACAGTGGTGTCCCCAAAGCAAAGCACCCCAGGGCCGTGCCCCTCCCTGCCAGCAGCAGATGTTGAGGGCACCTTGGGTGTCCCCCCAAAAGCCCCTTTCCAGGGTCCCCCCAACCTGGGGAAGCCAGGCTGACACCCCAGCATGAGGGCATTGTGACAGTGGTGTCCCCAAAGGGAAGCACCCCAGGGATATGTCCCACTTCAAAGGAGAGATGGTGGGGTCACCCTGGAGTTCCCCAAAGTCCCTCCTCAGGGTCCCCAGTGTCCCTCCCACACATACCTGATCACAGCCAGGGTGACACCCCGGCGTGGGAGACACTGTGACAGCGATGTCCCCAAAGGGAAACATCCCAAGGATGTGCCCCTCCCTGCCAGCAGGAGATATTTGGGGCCCCCTGGGGGTTCCCCCAAACCCCCCTCCAGGATCTCGCCCCACCTGGGGTCACCCAAGGGTGAAACCACCGTGACAGTGATGTCCCCAAAGTGAAGCACCCCAGGGCTGTGCTCCTCTCTGAAGGAGAGATGATGGGATCACCTGGGGGTCCCCTGGAGGTCCCCAAAGTCCCTCCTCAGCACCCCCCGTGTCCCCCCGGCAGGAGACATTTGGGGCACCTTGGGGACACCACTCCTTGTCCCCACAGGGTGTCAACTCGCGCACCAACACCCCGGTGGAGACGTGGACGGGCTCCACGGGCAAACAGTCCTACACCTACGTGGTGGAGAAGAACGCGACCATGAGCTTCACCTGGGCCTTCCAGCGCACCCCCTACCACGAGCCGGTGAGGCCCGGGGGGGGCCAAGGTGGGGGGGCTCGGGGGTCCCCTCTTCCCTTTGGGGGTGGCCCAGGAGGTCCCCTCTTCCCTTTGGGGTGGTCTGGGGGCGTTCCCTCTTCCCCTTGGGGGGTCCTCTTTTCCCTTTGGGGAGGGAATGTGTGGTCCTCTCTTCCCTTTGGGGGGTCCCCTCGTCCCTTCGGGGGAGGTCTTTGGGGTCCCCTTGTTCCTTTGGAGGTCCTCTCTTCCCTTTGGGGGTCCCCTCTTCCCTTTGGGGGGCCCTGGGGGGGTCCCCTCCTCCCTTTGGGGTGGTCCTGGACACCAGGAGGCTTCTCCTCCAGTCATGGCTGTGGCCCCTTCTCAGCTCAGTGTAGCCCATATTTAATTATACATTTATATGTTCATCAAAGGTCTTCCATAATCACTGCTTCTCTTATGAAGTTCATACAGACCTTACTTAGGTCTAAGAAGTTCTTCACAAACCCTTGTGTGCTCACCAGGGGTCTTCTGGGGGTCTCTGATGGTCTCTGGTGGGCATTTGGACCTTGAACTTCACTGCTCTCATTTTCACACTGTAGAGACCGACAGAAAATCCCTGATCAGTGGGGAATTATTGCTCTTAATTTAAATTGAAATGTTAATGAGGTCTAAGAAGTTCTTTGGAGGTCCTTCCTGGGTCACCAGGAGTCTTCTGGGGTCCCCTGGGGGTCATTTGGAGCTTGAACTTTAATTGAACTTGTCTGTTGAGCATCTTATCAAAAAATGGGTGGGTACCCAGGTGCAGACATGGGCACACACATGCAGGGATGGGCACACACATGCAGGGATGGGCACACACGTGCAGGGATGGGCACACACATGCAGGGATGGGCACACACGTGCAGACATGAGCGCACACACACGTTCAAACATGAGCACACACGTGCAGACACGGGCACACACATGGCAGACACGGGCACACACGTGCTGATATGGGCACACACGTGCTGATATGGGCACACACATGGCAGACACGGGCACACACATGCAGACACGGGCACACACGTGCAGTTTCCCGGCGCTCTCCGGCGCTCGTTGCAGCCCGACTTTCCCTGCCCTCGTTGTCACATCGGCAGGACCGGCAGGAGATTCCCGGGCCGGAGGGAATTGCTGGAACTGTCCCTCTCCGCAGGGCCGGCGCTACACCGGGGACGTGGCCAAGCTGTACAGCGTCAATGTCACCAACGTGCTGGGGGGGGTGGCCTCGTTCTGCCGCCGCTGTGCCCCCCAGCCCGGCGGCCCCTGTGCCCCCTGCCCCCCTGGCAGCGCCGTGGACCCCGCCTCGGGCACCTGCCAGCCCTGCCCGCCTGGCACCTTCCTGCGGGGACACCCCTCTGGCGGGACCCCCGCCTGCCACCCCTGCGGCCCCGGCACGCGCAGCAACCAGGTGGGTGTCCCCGAGTGTCCCCTAGGGGTGGCACGGGGGTCCTCGTGGGGAGGGGTGGGGGTGGTGGTCCCCCCAGGCATCTCGGTGAGCACCAGAGGGGTGATGCCAGGGTGGGAGGGTGACAGCAGCATCCCCAGTCACCCTGGGTGGGTGGCACTGAATGGGGGATGTGAGCCCAAGGAGGTGACACCAGCCCATCCCAGCCATCCTGGGCGGGTGACAGCGTGGGTGACGCTGACCTTGGGTGGGTGACACTAGCCCTGTGCCCATCCTGAGTGGGTGACACCACGTATCCCCTGTCCTTGAGAGGCAATGCCAGCTCTCTGTGGTCCCTCTGGGGGTGTCTCTAGGGAGTGCCACCACATCCCTGTCCCTTCTGTCCCTGTCCCCATCCCTGTCCCTGTCCCCATCCCTGACCCCCTGTCCCTGTCCCCCTGTCCCTGACCCCTGTCCCTGACCCCCTGTCCCTGTCCCCAGCTGCGCTCCCTGTGCTACAACAACTGCAGCCTGGTGCTGGCACTGCCCGGTCGGATGCTGCTCTACGAGTTCCCGGCACTGGGCACGGGGGTCGGGGTGGGCACCGGGCCCAGCTTCACCCCCAAGGGTCTGCGCTACAGCCACCGCTTCCAGCTCAGCCCCTGCGGACACCAGGTGAGGCACATGGCAGGCAAACCCATGTGTGCCCGCGTGGGGACATGCCTGGGCACATGGGAGGGTGGGCACGGGCACACAGGTACAGACATGGGCATACAGGTGGGCACACAGGCGGGCACACATGGGGAGGAGGACACTGGAACACACGTGCAGGCATCGGAACATGCCTGGCCACACGGGAGGGTGGGCATGGGCACACAGGTACCAACATGTCACTTGTGTGGGCATACGGGAAGGTGGGCACGTGCTCACAGTTGTGAAAACACACATACACTTGTGCAAACATACAGTCACACGTGCAGGTGTGCAAAGACGTGTGTGAGCTGGCACACCTGCACACGTGAGCACACAGGCACACTCCTGCACCTGTGCAGTCACATGTGCACACTGACACACTCACACATGGGCACACACACACGTGAACACACGTGCACACTGACACACGCACACATGGGCACACACACGTGAACACACGTGAACACATGCACACTCGTGCAAACAGACACACCAACACGTGTGCCACTCATGCAGACACACCTGACACACACGTGCAGACACCCACACACTGTGGCCACACACACACATACACGTGGCCCTGCACACACACACACACACACACACACACGTGTGGCCCTGCACACACACACACACACACACACACACGTGGCCCTGCACACACACACACATGTGTGGCCCTGCACACACACACACACACGTGTGTGCCCCGTGTGTCCCCTCGTGTCCCCGCAGGGCAGGAAGATGGCCTCGTGTGCCGACACGGTGCTGGAGGGCCGGGGGGGCCCCGCACGCTCCGTCACCTCCTACGTGTGCCAGGCCATCGTCGTGCCCCCCGACAGCAGCGGTGCCCGCGGGGCCGTGTCCTCCCAGCCCATCAGCCTCGGGGACACCCTGCTGGGTGAGGGACACTGGGAAGGGGACACCCGGGAATGGGATGGGACACCCTGCCTGGGGAGGGGCACCGGGAATGGGATAACTGGGAATGGGATGGGACACCCTGCTGGGTGAGGGACATCGGGAATGGGATAACTGGGAATGGGATGGGACACCCTGCTGGGTGAGGGACATCGGGAATGGGATAACTGGGAATGGGATGGGACACCCTGCTGGGTGAGGGACACCAGAAATGGAGCGCCTTGTTGGGAATGGGACGCCCTGGGAATGGAGCACACCAAGAATGGGGCACCCTGGGAATGGGACTCGTCAATGGTGTTGGGACATATGGGTGGGACTGGGATAAACCCTGGTGGCACTGGGATACCCCTGGGACACCTCGGTGGCTGTGGGACGCCCCAGGGACCCACAGTGTCACCAGTGTTGCCCTGTGACCCACAGTGACACCCTGTGTCCCCACAGGTGTCACCACCAGTGCAGTGCTGGATGGCATCGTGTCCCCCCCAGAGCTGTTCCCTGGCAGCCACCCCGACCTGCCCGACATCATCTTCTTCTTCAGGTGCGTGCACGGGACAGAGGGGTGACCCCACACAGTGTCCCCACTGTCTCCCCTGATCCCCCACGTGTCCCCTTGGCAGGTCCAATGATGTGACACAGCCCTGCACTGGTGGCCGGGCCACCACCATCCGTCTGCGCTGTGACCCCCTGCGCCCTGGCACTGGCACCCTGGTGATCCCTAGGTGAGAGGGTGACACTGGGGACTCTGAGGGGGCTGTGGGGACCACCAGGGTGACTCAAATACCTCCTGATGCATAGCCCTGGGGTGCTTCTCTTGAGGGACACCACTGTCCCAGTGTCCCCCACACTGGGATGTGGCTGTCCCCCCATGAAGGGGGGGCATTAGGGACCTCAGGAGGGGATGGGGACTACCAGGGTGACCCCTTCTAGCAGGGATGGGGCTCATCCCTGGGGTGCTTCACTTTGGGGACACCACTGTCACAATTCCCCCACTCTGGGATGTCCAGGTTGGGGGGGACAGACTCTGGGGACCCCAGGGAAGGTTTGGGGACCCCCAAGGTGACCCCAATATCTCCTGCTGGCCGGGATGGGGCTCAACCCTGGGGTGCTTCACTTTGGGGACACCACTGTTACACTGTCACAATGTCCCCCATACTGGGATGTGACCCTGGACATGTCACTGTCACCCTGGCTGTCCCCACCTGAAGGGGGGACACTGGGGACCTCAGGGGGGGTGGGGACCCTTAGGGTGACGCCAATATCTCCTGCTCGCCGGGATGGGGTTCATCCCTGGGGTGCTTCTTTTTGGGGACACCACTGCCACACCCCTCCCCGCAGTGTCACCCTGCCCACACCCCACACTTTGTGGTGTCACTGCCACCTGCCTTTGTCCCCTCCCTCCAGCAAATGCCCCGAGGGCACCTGCGACGGCTGCACCTTCCACTTCCTGTGGGTGACAGACCAGGGGTGTCCCCGCTGCTCCCCCTCCCACTACCGCGCCATCACCAGCGCCTGCATCGGCGGCGTCCAGGTACGGTCCCCACTCCGCGGGGGTGGGCTGGGAGACCCCCACTGCCCCCAGACCCCTTTTGTGCTCTCCATAACACCCCCCACGTGTGGCGGGAGCCAAGGAGGGTCCAGGTCCTGCCCCAACGTGACGGGGCAGAGGCTTTGAGACCCCCACTCTCCTAAACCCCCTTTTCCCCCCCAATAAAACCCTCCATGTGTGGCAGAAACTTTGGGACCACATACCCCTCTAAACCTCCTTTTCCACCCTCAATAAGAGTCCCCTCATGCATGACAGAGGTTTTGGGATCCCCATCCCCCCTAAACTCCCCATTTCTCCCCCCAGTAAAACTCTCCACGCGTGGTAGGAGCTTTGGGACCCTCTACCCCACTACACCCCCTTTCCCCCCTCCCAGTAAAACCCTCACATGTGGCAGGACCCGCAGGTGTGCCATGGGATGGGCTTTGAGGCCACCACTGCCCCTAAACTCACCCTTTTTCCTCCTAATAAAACCCCCCACGCGTGACAGAGGCTTTGGCACCCCCTGCCCCACTAAACCCCCTCTTTCCCCCCCCCCAGAAAACCACGTACGTGTGGCGGGAGCCGCGGCTGTGCCACGGGGGGGTCGCGCTGCCCCCGCAGGAGAGCCGGGTGTGCCGCAGCGTGGATTTTTGGCTCAAAGTGGGAATTTCCACGGGCACGTGCGTGGCCATCCTGCTGGCCGCGCTCGCCGCTTATTTCTGGAAAAAGACCCAAAAGTGAGTGATTTATCGCAGTTTTGGGGGGCGCGGGGGCGCTGTCACTGTCACAGGGGGGTGATGGCACCACCTGCACTCCCAGGCTGGAATACAAATATTCCAAGCTGGTGATGGACGCGGCTGCCCGCGAGGGAGAGGCGGCTTCTCCCGACAGCTGTGCCATCATGGAGGGGGAGGACGCCGAGGACGAGCTGCTCTTTGCCACCGAAATGTCGCTTTTTGGGAAACTTAAAGCCCTGAAAGCCAAGGTAAGGGCGGGGGGATGGAGGGGCACAGCCTGGGAGGAGCCACGGGATGGGGAGCGTGGGGGATGCTCCGAGCCCCGGGTTTGCCGCTCCCGGGGGTCCGAGCCTCAGTGTCCCCACCCTGGGGGGCCCACGTCTCAGTTCCTGGGACCAGGAGGGCTTCATTCCTCAGTTCCCCACCTTGAGGGGTCTCTGTGCCTCAGTTCCCCACCCCAGGCTGTCCCCGTGCCCCAGTTTCCCCACCCTGGAGGTGCCATGCCTCAGTTCCCTGGACCAGAAGGGCTCTGTGCCCCAGTTTCCCCGCCCCAGGTTGCCCACCCTGGAGAGTCTCTGTGTCCCAGTTCTCCCTCCCTTTGCGGGTCCATTCTCCAGTTTCCCCATCACAGGGGTCTCTGCGCCTCAATTTCCCCACCACGTGCAGGTCT
This sequence comes from Dendrocincla tyrannina, assembly GCA_035047865.1. Classification (NCBI taxonomy): domain Eukaryota; kingdom Metazoa; phylum Chordata; class Aves; order Passeriformes; family Dendrocolaptidae; genus Dendrocincla; species Dendrocincla tyrannina. The sequence continues at coordinate 56,428 of JAWWMP010000077.1, read as the reverse complement.
CTTCCTCAGTTTCCCCGCTCCAGGTTGTCTCTGTGACCCAGTTCGCCCACCCTGGGGGGGTCTCCGTGCCTCAGTTCCCCACCCTGGGGGGTCTCAGTTTCCCCACCACAGGCTGCCCCCGTGGCTCAGTTTCCCCACCCCACAGCGGATGCCGGATGGATTCGACTCGGTCCCACTCAAGACCTCCAGCAGCACCGACCGGGAGCTGTGACAGGACCGGGGGGGCACCCACGCACCCCCCACCCCCCCGGGAGCTGTGAAGGGGTGGGGGGGGCACCCACACCCCCTCCCCGCGCCCCCCAACGTGGCCTTAGGGACCCGCTTCGGACCGGAGCTTCGTTATGGCTTTTGTACGTGTGTCCCCACCCCCCCGCGACCCCCCCCGAGCGCCCCAAAATGCCAAATACAGGAGTGGGGTTTGTACAACGGCTCGTGGGGTGTGTGCAGGCGGGGTGGGGGAGGCACGAGTGGGGTGGGGGGTGTTTCGCCCTCGGTCTGCTCGGCGGGTTTAGCAGGAGGTGGGTTGGATTCATCCTGGAGAAACCCTGACTTTCCCAGGAGGTTCAATCCCATTTGACTTGCAAATTTTAGAGCATTGAGGTAGGAAAAAGTACTTGGCAAGTTTGGAAACAACACCCAAAGTCGGGCACTTCACAGGCTTAACTTAGGGAACTAAAACTCGGCCAACTTTAACTTGTCCAGACAACAAGAATTATCCAGACCATTGGAATTTTTGAGTCAGGCTTACTATGTATCTTGAGAAGAAATTGGGAGAAGAAAGAGAGAGGGAAAGAGAAAGCAAGAGGAGGGAAAAAGGTTCACAATCACACGTGGATCCAGCGATGAGAGTTGAGTGTTGCAGTTTTGACGTCTCTTGGTCACAGTGATGGTCACAGTCTTGATAAACCCACGGAACTCGGGTTAAAACCAAGCCTGGGGTTAAAACAGCCCAGGCTGGGTGGGAACGCCCAGATACCTCCCCTGGGAGGGGGAAGTTTTACACTGGATGATGTAAAACTGTGGATCACGGAGCACTTCAGGGTCTTTGATGGTTTGTGACACCCAGGGAGGGGATTGTCCCGCTCTGCTCTGCACTGGGGTGGCCTCACCTGCAACGTTGGGGTGGTTTGGGGCACAGCAATGTAAGGAAGAGATTAAGCCACCACAGAGTGTCCAAAGGAGGGAACAAAGATGGGGAAGGGCCTTGAGGAGAATCCAGGTGAAGACACTGAGGGCACTTGGGGTGTTCAGCTGGAGGGGACTGAGGGGAGACCTCATTGCAGGAACAACTCCCTGGGGAGGGGCAGGCACTGAGCTCTGCTCTGGGGGGACCAGGGACAGCACCCAGGGAAGGGCTGGAGCTGTGTCAGGGCA
>JAWWMP010000077.1:18445-35436 GCA_035047865.1 Dendrocincla tyrannina | reverse complement strand
TCCCTCCCTCCCTCCATCCATCCATCCATCCATCCATCCATCCATCCATCCATCCATCCATCCATCTCTCCCTCCTCCTCCCCTTTGTCTCCATCCCTTCATCTTCCTTCTCCTTCTTCACCCCTCCCCCCTCTCTCCCCTCTCCCTCACCCCACCATGTCCCCCCCGTCCCTCTCCCCCTCCCTCCCCCTCCCTGGCCCTGTCCCCAAACACCACCATGTCCCCCACGAGGTCCCTGCAGGGGGCCGGGGTGGGGGGACAGGGACACTTGGGGGGCACAGAGCCCTGGGGACCCCCTGAGTGGGGATCCCCTGAGTGGGGACCCGGGAGGGGAAACCCACCCCAGGGGCACTGGGACCCCAACCCCCATGGGACCCCGGGTGGGTGGGTGGGTGGGGGTTGCCAGCCGGGTGGGGGAGGGGATGTAAGGGGAGGGGGCTTCTCCTGGTTGCCATGGTGATGGGAGGTGGTTGCCATGGTGATGGAGCTGGGGATAAAAATGCTGGGGGGGAAGGGAGAGGAGACCCCCACCCTCTCACCCCCCGATTTGGGGCTTCTGGGAGCTGAGCACCCATGGGGGCCACTGTGGGGTCAGTGGGGAAGGGTGGAGAGGAGAGGGGACCCCCATCCCAGTTTGGGGGTTCTGGGTGCCACGTGGGTGCCCCACAGGGGAGCCCTGTGAGCTGAGCACCGGCGGGGGGGGCACTCTGGGGTTAATGAGGGGGGAAAGGGGAGAGATGGGACCCCCAACTCCCTAATTTTTGGGTCTCCCGGATGCCCTGCAGGGGAGCACTGCGAGCTGAGTGCCCGGGGGGGCCGCTGCACGCCGGGGGTCTGCCGGAATGGGGGCACGTGCCTGAACCTGCTGGTGGGGGGGTTCCGGTGCCAGTGCCCCCCCGGGCACTACGAGAAGCCCTTCTGCACCATGAGCACCCGCAGCTTCCCCCCACGCTCCTTCCTCACCTTCCGCGGGCTCCGCCAGCGCTTCCACTTCACCCTCGGCCTCACGTGAGCGCGGGGGGCACGGGGGGCACGGGGAGCGCAGGGGCACAGGGGCGTGGGGGCACGGGGGGCAAAGGGGGCGGTGGGGCCCTCCAGGGTGTCATATGCGGTGTGGGTGTCCCGTGGGCAGAGGGGTGTGGGGTGGTGGAGTGGCACGTGGTGAATGTCCTGTGGGCATTGGGTGGGTGGAGGGTGAGGGGTGTCCCCCGGGGTGTCAAATGGGGCGAGGAGGAGCGGGGTGATGGCGCGGGGAGTGATTGGTGCTCCACTGGGTGATGGGGTGGGGGGGGCGATGAGTTCCCCCACGGGTGTCATGTGGGATGAAGAGGTGTGGGGTGATGGGGTACGGGGTGATGGGTGCCCAATGACATGGAATGGGGTGATGGAGTGGGACGTGGTATCTTGTGGGCATTGGGTGGCATGAGATGGGTTGTGTCGTGACGGGTGGCCCAAGGGCATCAGATGGGGTGGGGGTGCCCCACTGGCATCATTTGGGGTGGGGGGTGATGGGTGTCCTGTGGGTCTCGGGTGGGTGGGGGGTGATGGGTACCCCATTGGCATGAGATGGGGTGATGGTGTTGGGAGTGGTATCTTGTGGGCATTGGGTGGGTGGGGGTCATAGGTGCCTCCCTTGGCTTGAGATGTGTGCTTGGAGGGCATGGCAGGATTGGGGGGTGTTGAGGGGTGTTTCAGGGGCACAGTGGGGTCTGGGGGATGTTGGGGGGTGTTTGGGGGGCACGGCCAGGTCTAGGGAGTTTTGGTGTCTGTTTAGGGGGAACATCAGTGCCCAGGGGGTGTCGGGGTGTGTTTGGGGGGCACAGCGGTGCCCGGGGGGTGTCGGGGCCCCCCTGGCACTCATGTCCCCCCAGGTTTGCCACGCGGGAACGGGATGGGCTCCTGTTGTACAACGGGCGCTTCAACGAGCGGCACGACTTTGTGGCCCTGGAGATCGTGGGGGAGCAGCTCCAGCTCACCTTCTCCGCAGGTACGGGCATGCCCTGGCACAGCCGGGCACCACGCCCGGCATCCCAGCCCTGGCACCGTGCCCCGGCATCCCTGCTGGGCACTGCCATGGCTGGGCACTGCCTCCCAGGGAACCCTTCCCTGGCACTGCATCCTGAGCATTCCATCCCTGGCGCTGCATCCAGGGAACACATCCCTGGCACTGCTTCCCAGCACTGCATCCCAGGCATCCTATCCTGGGCATCCTGTCCCTGTTGACACCCCTCCCTGCATCCCTCACTGCATCCTGGGCACTGCATCCCTGACATTGCATCCCGGGCATCCCATCCCATGCATTCCATCCCCAGCACTTCATCCTGGCACTGCCTGGTACTGCATCCGGGCACTGTCAGGCACTGCACCCCTGGCATTGTGTTCCCAGCACTACATCCCTGGCACTGCATCCCAGTGCTGCATCCCAGGTGTGTGTCCTGGGCATCCCATCCCAGGCATTGCATCCCTGGTGTGTGTCCTGGGCATCACATCCCTGGCACCGTATCCCATGCTGTACATCCTTGGCACTGCATCCCTAGCATCATGTTCCCAGGTCTACATCCCTGGCACTGCATCTTTGGCACTGCCTCTTGACACTGCCTGTCATTGCATCCCTGGCATCCCATCCTCAGCACTGCATCCCTGCCTTGTGCCCTGGGCATCACATCCCTGGCACTGCATCCCTGGCACTGCATCCCGGGCATCCCATCCATCCCTGGCACACGTCCTGGGCATCATGTCCCTGTCACTGCACCCCTGTGTCACATCCCTGGCACTGCAGTCCTGGCACTGCATCCCATATTGTACATCCCAGGCATCCCATCCCTGGCAGTGCCTGGTACTCCAGCCCTGGCACCCCCATACCTGGTACCCTCACCCCTCCTTTCTTACCCCCACCCCTGGCTGTGCCCCTTGACGGCCGTGCCTGCAGGTGAGACCACCACCACCGTGTCCCCCTTTGTGCCCGGGGGCGTCAGCGATGGACAGTGGCACCGGGTGCAGCTGCATTACTACAACAAGGTGGGGGCACGAGGGGCTCGGGGGGCACGGCGGGCTCAGGTGGGCACGGGGGGGCTCAGGGGAACATGGGGAGCTCAGGGAGGCAAGGGGGACTTGGATGGGCACAGAGGGCTCGATGGGAATAGGGGAAGGGGGGATGGAGAGATGGGGGAGTAGGGGAGGGGGCTTGGGGGACCCCAAGGGACCCCTAAGGGGTGTGCCCCCCCAAGGGCCCTCCCCACCTCCTCACCCGTGGGGGTCCCAAGGGCTGGGAATGGGGGAATGGAGGGAGGGAGGAGAGTTGGGGCAGGAAGGTCTGGGAGGCTGACGGGGACTATTGAGGGAGCTGGGGGGCCGAGGGGATGGAGGGGGGCTGGGGGGACAGAGGGGTGGGATTTGGGGGAGGCTGGAGGGATTTGGGACCTTGGTGAGGGTCGGGGAGCTGGAGGGATGGAGCGGGGACTGGGTGGTCAGGGGTGGCGGTCTGGGGGCTGGAGGGATGTGGGAGCCTGGTGTATTGAGCTTGGAGGGGCATTGGCTTCAGGGGCAGTGCCCCGGGGGGAAGGGTTATTACCCTGGGAAGGGGGTGTTGGCATCGGGGACATTGCCCTGGACGGGGGTACTACCCTGGGAGGGGGGTAATCGGCACAGGGTCGGGAGTGGGATTCAGAGTGTGTGTGTGTGGGGGGGGTGTCCTCTGCCCACCCCACCTGAGGAAGGGAAGGGTCCTGTGCCCACCCACCTGACGCAGCCCCTCCCCACCCCAGGCTGTGGTGGGGCGCTCGGGGGTCCCGCAGGGCCCCTCGGAGCAGAAGGTGGCCGTGGTGACAGTGGACGACTGCGACACGGCCATGGCACTGCGCTTCGGGCACCGCCTCGGCAACTACTCCTGCGCTGCCCAGGGCACCCAGGGGGGCACCAAGAAGTGAGGGGGGAGGCTGGGGGGCGGGCATGGCCGTGGGAGGGGGCAGTGCCAGGGGGGAAGGGCCTGTTGGTGCAGGAGGGCTTGCCCTGGGGGAGGGAGGTTGGCATCAGGGATATTGCCCTGGGGGGTGGGTTGTTGTGGGCATGGGGACAATGCCAGGGGGTGTATTGCCCTTGAGGGGGTTGTTGCTGGCATGGGGGGTCTTGCCCTGGGGGGTGCATTGACACAGAGGGTCCTGCCCTGCTGGGGTTGTTACCTGGGCAATGGGGATATTGGCATGGGGGGCAATGCCAGGGGGCTGTAGTGCTCTTGGGAGAGGAGTCCTTGGCACAGAGGGTCTTACCCGGGGGGGAGTTATTACCCTGGTAAGGGGGTCATTGGCATGGGAGCAGTGCCAGGGGGACATTGTCCTTGTGGGGGCATTGGCACCGGGGGGATTGCCCTGGGAGGGGGTGGTGTTATTTCCAGGAATTCGTAGGTGGGTGGGTGGCCTCGGGATCCCTCAGGGTCCCCATGAATTGTGGGTTCCCTGGGGGTCCCCATAAATTGGGGGGGTTCCCTCGCGTTCCTTCGGGTTCCCCATGGGCTGGGAGGGTCTCTCGGGGGTCCCTCGGGTTCCCCATGGGTCGGGGGGTTCCTGGGGGGTCCTTCGGGTTCCCTGTGGGGTGAGGGGTCCCTGGGGGGGTCCCTGAGCCCCCCTGGGTGCCGCTGGGCTCTGCAGGTCCCTGGACCTGACGGGGCCGCTGCTCCTGGGGGGGGTCCCGACGCTGCCTGAGAGTTTCCCGATCCGGAGCCGCCACTTTGTGGGCTGTATGAGGCACCTGCACATCGACCAGCGCCCCGTGGACATGGCAGCCTTCATCGCCAACAACGGCACCCTGCCCGGTGGGCACCGAGGGAGCCGGCCCGGGGGGCTGCGGGGGCTGGGAGGCTTTGGTGGGTGGGAAATGGGGTGGACGGATCAGGGGTGACACAGGACTGTGGGGTTGTGCCCCCTGGATGTGGGGTCAGGAGGGGACCAGGGCTATGGGGTTGTGCCCCCGGGTGTGGGGAGGGGGATTGGGGCAGGGGGATGCCATGCCAGGGCTGTGCCCCCTTTGGGGTGGATTATGGGATATAGGGTGGGGGGCCAGGACGTGCCAGGGCCGTGGGGCTGGATGGGGGTCCCGGGGGCACAGGGATGGCGGGTGGGGGGTCTGTGCCCCCTGGGAGTGACACCGCAGGGCTGAGGGTCCCGTGGGGCGATATGTGGGGTGTGACCCTTCCGTGTCCCCCCAGGCTGCCCCCCCAAGAAAACCCTGTGTGACACCAACACGTGCCACAACGGGGGCACCTGCGTGCACGAGTGGGGGGGGTTCAGCTGCCGCTGCCCCCTCGGCTTCGGGGGCAAAACCTGCCAGGAAGGTACCGGGGGCACAGGGGCGCGTGGGGAGGGTCCGTGGGGCGCGTGGGGGCGGTCCATGGGGTTGTTGTGGGTCTGTGGGTGGAGCGGGGGTCCCGCGGGGAGTGCAGGAGATCCCCGGGTGGGTGCGGGGGGGTCCCCGGCGTTGTTTTGGGTCCGTGGGGATCATGGGGGAAGGGGGTCCGTGGGGACAGCGGGGAGGTCCGGGGAAGGGTGAGGATAGTCCGTGGGGGGAGCAGGGCAGGTCTGTGGGGAGTGTGCAGGGCATCCCCGGGTGGGTGCAGGGGGTCGGTGGGGTTGTTGTGGGTCCGTGGGTGCGGGGGAGCCGTGTCGGGTTGTGGGGGGTCCCGGGGGAGAGTGCCAGGTGTCCGTGGGTGGGTGCGGGGCATCGCTGTGGGGTTTTGGGCTCCGTGGGTGGGTGCGGGGGGGTCCCTGCGGGTGGGATGTGTGGCCACCTCACGGCCGAGGAGTCCCCGGGGTGGGTTTGAGGGGGGTCCTTGGGGTGGGCGCGGCCCCACGCGTGTGCCCCGCAGAGATGGCGGCCCCGCAGCGGTTCGTGGGCAGCAGCCGCGTGGCGTGGACGGGGCTGGCGCTGCCCCTCGTCCTGCCCTGGCACCTCCGCGTCATGTTCCGCACCCGCCACCCCCGCGGGGTCCTGCTGCGGGCGGGGGCCGGGGGTCGCCTCACCCTCAGCCTGCAGGTGGGCACGGGGGGCACCGGGGGGGGCACAGCGGGGACTGGAGGGGGTGAAATACCGGGGGTGTCCTGAGGGCAGTTCCAGGACGGTATTGTCCTGGAGGGGTTATTGATCAGGGGGTGAGTTGTTGGCAGAGGGGTATTGCCCTGGGGGTTATACGGCCATGGGAAGGGTATTGATTGGGAGGGGGTGCACAGTGGGGTTGGCATGAGGGCTGTGCCAGGTGGGCATTGCTCTGGGTGGGGGTCACTGGCACAGGTGGTGTTGCCCTGGGGGAAGATTGCCCTTGGAGGGGTATTGCCCCGGGGTGGGGCAGGGGGGCTTGGGAGGGTCATTGGAACCGGGGTCTTGCCCTGGGGTGAGTTATTGCTAATGGGGGCAATGCCAAGGGGGATATTGCGTTTGGGGGGGCAGTGCCTGTGGCAGGGATTTGTTGCCCTGGGTGGGGTTATTTTCCCGGGGGTGGGTATTGCCAAAGGGGTATTGCTGGGGGGTCCTACCCTTGATGTGGGGGGCTGCTGTGCTTGGGGGGGGTATTGTCTTGGAGGGGGGGTATTGCCGGCGGGTAGCAGTGCCAGGGAGTGCCACTTTTAGGGGGTGTCACCTGGGGCGGGGGGAGTGTTACTGCCCCAGGGGAGGTTCCTGGGCGATTCTTCACTTTTGGGGCAGGTGGATTATTGCCCTGGGGGGCATTGTCGGGGAGTGGCAGTGCCAGGGAGTGCCAAACCTTGGAGGGGGTGGGGGGAGAGGGCAATGCCCGGGGGGGTGTTACTGCCCCAGTGGTTTTCCTGGGGGGTTCTTCACTTTTGGGGGGGATATTGCCCTGGGCAGGGGGTTTTGACGGGAGGTGACAGTGCCAGGGGGTGCCACCTTTGCGGGGGCATTGCCCGGTGGAGTGTTACTGCCACGGGGGGGGGGGTTTCCTGGGGTGTTTTTCACTTTTGGGTGGGGCATTATTGCCCTGGGGGGATAGTGCGAGAGGTGGCAGTGCCAGGTGGTGCCACCCCTTGTGGGAGGGTGGCATCGCCCTGGATGGAGTGTCATTACCCCTGGGTGGGGTATTTCCAGAGGGGCATTCCCGGTGCCCCCTACTTTTTGGGGTCCCTGACGTGTGCCCCCCCGTTTTTGGGGTCCCTGACGTGTGCCCCCCCGCCCCGCAGCTGAGCGAGGGGCAGGTGGAGGCGGGTGCCTGGCAGGGGGGTGGCCGTCTGGCCGCCCTGCGCCTGCCCCAGGCCAAGGTGGATGACGGCGCCTGGCACCACGTGGAGCTGGAGCTGCGGGGGGGCACCGGCCGCGACCCCCCTGCCACCCTCCTCCTCCTCACCCTCGACTACGGCCGCCACCAGGTTCGGGGGAACGGAGGCACGCGGGGGTGGGACCCCACCCTGCTGCCCCCCGTGGGTGCCACCACGGCACTCCCCGTGCCACCCCACGGCACTCACGGGGGTCCCTGTGCCCACCCCCCCTCCAGGCTGTGGGCGAAGTGCCCGGGGAGCTACAGGGGCTGCGGCTGCGGACCCTCAGCCTGGGGGGGCTGCCCGGCGATGGGGGCACCGTGGAGGAGGGGTTCCGGGGATGCCTGCAGGTAACAGGGGCACGGGGGGCGTGGGGGACATGGGAAATGGGGATTGTGGAGATGTCTGCAGCTCACGGGGGCATGGGGGGCACGGGGACATGGGAAGGGGAGGTTCCGGGGGTGCCTGCAGGTAATGGGGGCACGAGTGGCATGGGGGGCACAGGGAGGGGCTGTCCCAGGGGCTCAGTGTGGCACAGGGTATGCCGTGCCGTGGTGGGGGACATTGAGAGTAGGTGACACCGAGGGAAGGTGGCACCGTGGCGGGGGGGTCCCGGTGGCTCGGGGTGTCCCGGGTGCTGGTGGGGGACCCTGAGGAAGGGGTCGGGTATGTCGTGTGGTGCGGGGTGGCATGGAGGGGTCTCAGGTCTCAGTGAGGGGCACTGACGGGTGACCCCACAGGGACTGCGCGTTGGGGACCCCGCGGTGACGGCGGGCGCCCTGAGCCTGGCACAGGCGGCCCAGGTGAACGTGGAGGGGGGCTGTGCCCTGCCCGATCCCTGCGACTCGGGGCCCTGCCCCCCCCACAGCTACTGCAGCGACGACTGGGACAGCTTCTCGTGCCGCTGCCACCCCGGTGAGCGGGCACCCCCTGGCACCCCACGGCACCTCCCTGGCACACCCCCAACACCCTTGACAGCCCCCCGACATCCCCCCGACAACCCCCGGGACACTGCCACCCCCCAGTGCCACCCCAGTGAGTGGGAACCCTCGATACCCCCTGGCGCTCCCTGGCACCCCCCTCACAGTCCCCAGGACACCGACACCCCCCCAGTGCCACCCCGGTGAGCAGGGACCCTCAACACTCCCTGGCACCCTCCTAACAGCCCCCGGGACACTGCCACCGTCCCAGTGCCACCCCGATGAGTGGGAACCCCTGACACCCCTTGACACATCCCTGACGGCTCCCCGGGACAGTGACAACCCTGTGCCACCCCCCAGTGCCACCCTGGTGAGGAGCAATCCCAGACACTCCCTGACACTGTTCAGGGCAGTGCCACCCGCCTGTCACTGCCATCCTCTGTCACGTGGGTACTGCCACCATCCCTGTGGAACTGCCACGCCTGTGTCACTGTCTCCAAGGCAATGCCACCCTCCTGTCACACACCCTGGGTCACTGACACTGTCCCTGGTCGCTGCCAGCTTGTCACTGTCCCTTGGGCACTGCCAGCCTTGTCACTGCCCCCTGTCGCTGTCCGCTGGGTACAGCCATCCCTCTATCACTGTCCCCAGGGCACTGCCCCCTCTCTGGCCACTGTCCCCCTCCTGTGACTCTCCCCTGGGCACTGCCGTCCCCTGTCGCCGTGCCCCGTCCCACCGCCCCCCACCCCAGTGTCCCTGCTGCCCCCAACACTATGCCCGTGCCCAGGGTACTTTGGGGACAGCTGTGTGAGCGCCTGTGCCCTGGACCCCTGCGAGCCCCCGGGCACCTGCACCCGCCGGCCGGGCACGGCCCCCGGCTACGCCTGTCACTGCCCCCCGGGCACCTTCGGGGCCCTGTGCCAGCACCGGTGGGTGGCACTGCGGGGACACGGCGGGGGCGGCACCGTGGGCGTGGGGGGTGGCACTGCGGGTGGGCAGGGGGCTGGGAGGGGGGTGAGGGGCGTCGTGTGTGTGAAAGGGGCAGGGAGGGCATGGAGAGGGCAGGGTGGGCATGGAAAGGGCAGGGTGGGTGTGCAAGGGGAGGGTGGGCATGGGGAGGGCACGGTGGGTGTGTAAACGCCAAGGTGGCCGTGGAAAGGGCGGGATGGGCATGTCCTGAAGTCCCTGTGGGTGTATACGGGGCACAAGGGTCACTGTTGGGTTACAAAGGGCACCGTGGGTGTCCAGGGGGCACAAGGGGCACTGGGGGGACACAAGAGGCTCTGTAGATAGGTGTCCGAGGGTCACTGTAGGTCCCCAAGTGGCGGCGGGGGGTGGCCCTGTGAGGAGCTCCCCCCGTGCCAGCACCGGGTGCCCACAGGGAGGCCCAGCCGTGCCCCCGGGGGTGGTGGGGGCACCCCACGTGTGGCCCCTGCAGCTGCGACGTCACCCGCGGCTTCGACCCCGACTGCAACAAGACCACGGGCGAGTGTCGCTGTAAGGTGGGACCTGTCACCCCTGCCACCTGTGCCACCCTCCTGCCATCCCCTGTCCCCCTCGACACTCCCTGCCACTCTCTGCCACCCCCTGCCACTCTCTGCCACCCCCTGTCACCCCCTGTCACCTCCCTGCTACTCTCCTGTCACCCCCTGCTACTCCCTGCCACCCCCTGCCAACCTTTGCCCCCCCCCACCTCCTGTTACCCCCTGCCACCTCCCTGACCCCCCCGCCACTCTCCGCCACCCCCTTCCACCTCCTGCCATTCCCTGCCACTTCTGCCACCCCTGTCACTCCCTTCCCCACATCACGCCCTGCCACCTCCCAGCCACCTCCCTGCCACCCCCCGTGCCCACAGTGACCCCCGTGCCCCCCCAGGACAATCACTACCGCCCCCCGGGTGGGGACACATGCCAGCCGTGCGAGTGTTACCCCACCGGGTCGCTGTCGCGGCGCTGCGATGCCACCAGCGGGCAGTGCCCCTGCAAGGCCGGTGTCATCGGCCGCCACTGCGACCGCTGCGACAACCCCTTCGCCGAGGTGACAGCTGGCGGCTGCGAAGGTGGGCACGACACCAGGGGGCGCTGTCGCGCTGTGTCACCTCCTGTCACCTCGTGTCACTTTGTGTCAGTCTGTGCCACCTTGTGTCACCCTGAGTGCCCTTCATCACCCTGTGTCACCCTGTGTCACCGTGTCACCCTATGTCAATCTGTGTCACCTTGTGTCACCCTGAGTACCCGCCATCACCCTCTGTCAACCTGTGTAACCTGTCACCTTGTGTCACCCTGAGTACCCCACCGTATCACCCTGCACCAGCCTGTGTCACCCCACTGTCACCCTGCTGTCACCTTGCTGTCTGGGTGCTGACAACTGAGTGCCAACACCACCCTGTGTCACCCCACTGTCACCCTGGGTGCCAGCATCTGGGTGGCACTGTCACCCCTCTGTCACCCTGGTGACCCTGCTGTGCCCACAGTGAACTATGACAGCTGTCCCCGGGCCATCGAGGCCAACATCTGGTGGCCCCGCACCCGGTTCGGTCTCCCGGCGGCCGCCCCCTGCCCCAAGGGCTCCGTGGGTACGTGGGGACATGGGGACAGCACGGGGGTGGCACCGGGGGACACTGTGGGGACAGGGCAGGGAGATGATACCATGGTGGCATTGCTGGGATGGAGCTGAGGTGGTGGGGGCATGACATGGTGGTGGCATCACTGAGATGAGATTGGGCTGGTGACACTATGGTGGCACCTCTGGGATGGGTTTGGGATGGTGACACCATGGTGGCATTACTGGAATGGGACAGCAGGGTGTTGTGGTGGCATTTCTGGGGTGGTACAGGGAGCTGACATGTGGTAGCACCTCTGGGATGGGGGTGGTGACACCATGGTGGCACCCCTGGGATGAGGTTGGGGTGGGATGATACCATGATGGCACAATTAGGATACAATTGGGGTGGTGACACTGCGGTGGTACCTCTGGGATGTCTTTGGGGTGGTCCCACCACGGTGCAACCACCGAGACTGAGCTGGGCTGGGCTGACGCCACTGTGGACCCACCAAGACGGGCACTGGGGGGGCACCACCAGCACGACACCCCCGGGTGCCCCCTTGATGCCACCCCCTGAGTGTCCCCCCTCAGGCACCGCCCTGCGCCACTGCGATGAGCACAAGGGGTGGCTGCCCCCCAACCTCTTCAACTGCAGCGCCTTGGCCTTCGCTGCCCTGCGCCCTTGGGTGAGCCGTGGTGGCACCTGTGACAACACCCACGTGGTGACACCACCAGTGCCACTGTGGTGCCACCCTAACTGTGCCTGTTCCCCCCAAAGGCAGAGCAGCTGGTGGGCAACGAGTCGCGGTGGGACGCGGGGCAGTCGCGGCGCGTGGCGCTGGCGCTGCGCGAGGCCACGCGCGGTGCCCGCGGGTACTTCGGCAGCGACGTGCGCCTGGCATACCGCCTGGCAGGGGCCCTGCTGCGCCACGAGAGCCGCCAGCGCGGCTTCCGCCTCGCCGCCACGCAGGACGTGCACTTCACCGAGGTGGGGCAGGGGCACCAGGGTGGGCACTGCGTGGGCAGGAGGGAAAGGGGAGAAGGGGAGATGATGGGGATGGTGGGCACCCTCCTGTGGGGGCAGGAGCCCAGAGGTGATGGGCACCGGGCAGGGGGACTAGGGGAGGAGGGGAGATGATGGGGTGGTGGGCACCCTTGTGGAGCGCATTGATGCAGGAACACAAATGCCGGGGGGGGGGCACCCACCCAGGGAGGGGGATTGGGGCAGGAGGGGGGATGGTGGAGTGGTGGGCACCCTCCTGTAGGGAGGGATGCTGGGGCAGGAGGTCAGATGCCAGGGTGCTGGGTACCCATGTGGAGGAGGGAGGTGTTGGTGCAGGACACCAGATGCCAAGGGAATGGGCACTTCCATGGGCAGGGAGATTGGGGAAGGAGGAAGAGAGGATGGGGTGATGGGCACCCACGTGGGGAGGGGAATTGGGGCAGGTCAGACACTGGGGTGACAGGAACCCACGTTTGGGGGCAGAAGACCAGATGCCAGGGTGATTGGCACCCATCTGGGAAGGGTATGGGTGACTTAGCCCGGGCACCGGGGTGATGGGCACCTTCCTGTGGGGGCAGCTCCTCCCACCTAGAGAGGAATATCGGCACAGAGGAATATTGTGCCAGAGAGATGGGCACCCCTGGGCAGAGGAGTGTTGGCGCAGGACCTCTGAACCTGGGGCAGTGGGCACCCCCTCACCTTTTGGGGGATGGGCACAGCCCCCCTGTGCCCCTCTGTCGGTGCCACCCCAGCCTGCAGAGCCCTGCACGGGGATGGCACAGCGCGGGGTCGGGGACCGCCTGCCCGGACACGGGGGTGGCAGAGTGCAGTGCCAGCGCCCCCCCCGTGCCCCCAGAACCTGCTGCGGGTGGGCAGCGCCCTGCTGGACGCGGGCAACAAGCGGCACTGGGAGCTGATCCAGCAGACGGAGGGGGGCACGGCCCAGCTGCTGCGCCACTTCGAGGACTACGCGCGGGCGCTGGCACGGAACATGCCCCAGACATACCTGAGCCCCTTCACCATCGTCACCCCCAACATCGGTCAGCGGGGGGAGAGAGGGGGACTGGGGTGCCACCCTGGGGATGGTGGTGCAGTGGGGACATGGACAGGGGTGTGGGTGGGACATGGGTGTGGAGGGGACATGGACAGGGGTGTGCTGGGGACATGGATAAGGGTGTGCTGGGGACATGGGTGATTCTGGGGTCGTGGGTGATTCTGGGGACAGGGTGTATGCTGAGGGCGTGGACATGTGTGTACTGGGGACATGTGTGGGCCCCTGGGGACAAGAGACATGTGACACGGTGCCATGGGTGACACGGTGCCACAGTGGAGTCAGTGGGTGCTGGGGTCTATGTTCCTGGAGTCTGTGGGTGTTGTGCCATGGGTGACATGGTGCCGTGGGTGCCACGGTGGGTGTCACAGAGGTGTCAGTGGGTGCTGGGGTCCATGGGCTCAGGATCTGTGGGCGCCACGGTGCCATGGGTGCTGCAATGCCACAGTGGGGTCTGTGTTCCTGGGGTCTGTGGCTGTCATGGCATGGGTGACGCAATGCTGTGGGTGCTGTCTTGGTGACACGGTGTCATGGGTGCTGCAGTGGTGTCAGTGGGTGCTGGGGTCCGTGGGCTCAGGGTCAGTGGGTGACACAGTGCTGTGGGTGCCGTGGTGGTGACACGGTGCCGTGGGTGCCGCTGTGGGTGCCGCAGTGGTGTCAGTAGTGCGGCTGGACAAGAGCAGCTTTGCGGGTGCCCGGCTGCCCCGGTACGAGGCCCTGCGGGGGGAGAAGCCCCCAGACCTGGAGACCACCGTCATCCTGCCCGACAGCGTGTTCCGGCCCCCCGAGGGCAGGCGTGAGTCCAGGGGCACAGAGGGGCTGGCAGGCTTGGGGACCCCCTGGCATCCATGGGGCTGGCAGGGCTGGGGGGACCCCCATTTGGCCATGGGGACGTGACACAGCTGGGGACTTTGGCATGGGGCTGGCAAGGATGGGGGAAGCCCGGCATAGTGAGGAGGTGGCAGGGTTGGAGATCCCATAATAGCCATAGGGTGGCAGGGCTGGGGACACTGGGATGGCCATGGGTACCCCAGGGTGGCCATGAAAGTGGCAGGGTTGGGGACACTGACGTGGCCATGGACGGCCTAGGATCGCCATGGGGATCCAAGTGTGTCCATTGGGCTGGCAGGGCTGGGGACCCCGATGGGGTCATGGGGACCCCGTTGTGGCCATAAGCCTGGAAGGGCCCCTGGGGTGGCTGTGGGGACCCTGGGGTGGCCATGGGGACACAAGCATGGCCATAGGGACCCTGGTGTGGCCATGGACTGGCAGGGTTGGGACCCCAGGATGGGACTGGCATGGGTGGGAAACCAGGGAGCCCAGGATGGCCATGGGGGCCCAAGTGTGTCCATGGGGCTGGCAGGGTTGAGGACTCCATTGTGGCAACAGGGACCTCAATGTAGCCTTTGGGGTGGCAGGTTTGGGGACCCCAGTGTCACCATAGGAACTCCTGGGTGGCTAAGACGCTGTCAGGGTTGGGATCACCCGGGTGACCATGGGGGTGGCAGGGTTGTGGACACTGGGATGGCCATGGGGACAGTGACACATCATGCCACCCCTTGTCTGCACACCCCCAGGCCCCTCTGCCGGGCACAGGCAGTCCCCGCAGGGTACGGGCGGGCAGGAGGAGGAGGAGGATGAAGAGGCCGAAGAGGAGGATGAAGAGCAGGAGGAGGATGGCGAGGTGACCGTGGTGACACGGCACAAGCGCCACCCGTCCCTGGGCGAGGGCCAGGCCATCGCCAGTGTCATCATCTACCGCACCCTGGCCGGGCTCCTCCCGCAGCACTTCGACACCGACAAGCGCAGCCTCCGGTGCCAGCGGGGATGGGGGCACGGGGCGGGCACGGAGGCTGGGGGAGGCACAGGGGGTGCCAGGGCAAGGGAGGGCATCGGGGGGATGCAGGGAGGGGGGGACAGGAGTGTCCCCAGGGATCGCGGGGAAAGGATGGGAGAGGGGGCACAGGGGGTGCCCAAGGGTGGGGTCACGGAGAGTGGCCAAGGATGGGGGTAACAGGGTAGGGAGGGGGCCCATAGGGTGCCCAAGGGTGTCTGTGGAGGGGGAAAAAGGGGGTGGGGGGTGCCCGTGTTAGGGGGGCACAGGGAAGGGGACCCATGGGGTGACAAGGGGAGGGGTGCACAGGGGTGGGGGGGATACCCAGGGCTGGTGGGGTACCCAGAGGCGGGTGCTCATGGGGTGGCCAGGGGTGCCCAGGCAAGGGATCAGAAGGTAAGGAGGGGTCCCAGGGGGTGCCCACGGGTGGGGGCACAGGAGATGGGGAAGGGACCCAAGGGGTGCCCATGGGTGGGGCCCATGGGGTGTCCATGGTTGGGGGCACGGGGTGGGGGAAGGAGCCCATGGGGTGGCAGTGCAGGGGATGGTGCCCGTGGGATGCCCAGAAGTGGGGGCACAGTCGAGCAGGGGGTGTCCGTGGGGGTCACTGGGGTGCCAGGGCACTGCGAGGCACTAAGGTGGGTTTTGGGGTGCCCTGGGTGGGCCCCCTGATCCCAGTGCCCCCCACCCAGGGTGCCCAAGCGCCCCATCATCAACACACCGGTGGTGAGCATCAGTGTCCATGCGGGGGGCACGGCGGGCACGGCGGGCACGGGCACCCCCCGGGCGCTGGCCAAGCCCGTCACCCTCCAGTTCCGGCTCCTGGAGACACAGGAACGCTCCAAACCCATCTGCGTCTTCTGGAACCACTCCCTGCGGTGAGGGGGGACAGGGGGCAGGCCGGGGTGGTACGGGGGACAGCCCAGGGGACAGGGGACACCCCGGGAGAGGACAGGGGACACCTCGGAGGCGACAGGGACAGCCCAGGAAAAGGGGACAGCCCGGGGACACGGGGAAACCCTTAGGATGGGGGACACGGGGGCATCTCGCGGGACAGGGGACAACCCGCGGGACAGGGAACAGCCTGGGGTGACAGGGACATCCTGGGGGCACAGGGACACTCTGAGGGGACAGGGAACATGGGGACAGGAGACACCCTGAGGGACAGGGACAGCCCGGGGGCAGGGGGACACAGTGGGTGTATCCCGGTGGGTGCGGGTGTGCCCCGGGGTGTGTCCCCGTGACTGTCACCACGGTCCCCGCAGGGCGGGCGGTGCCGGGGGCTGGTCGGCGCGGGGCTGCGAGGTGGCCTTCAGGAACCGGAGCCACGTGAGCTGCCAGTGCCACCACCTGACCAGCTTCGCTGTCCTCATGGACATCTCCCGCCGGGAGGTTGGACTCGGGGGGACAGGGGGACAGGGGAGGGATGGGGGCATGAAGGGACATGGCGACCCGGGGGTATATGGGGACATGGAGGGGATGGGGGACACAAGGGGACATGGAGACATGAAGGGATGTAAGGGGGATGTCTATACAAGGGGACATGGAGGGGATGGGGACATGAAGGGACATGGGGACACGGGGGGGGGGAACATGAAGGGACATGCTGCGGGGTCTAAAGGGGCGGAGCTGAGTGCTGTGGGTGTGGTTTAAGGGGGCGTGGGTGAGTTGTGGGTGGGGGTCAAGGGGCACGGCTAAATTACGTGGACGTGGTTTAAAGGGGGCGGGGGGAGTACCGGGGTGGGGGCTTGAGGGGCGTGGCTGAGCAAGGGGTGGGGCCCAAAGGGGCGGGGCTGAGTGGTGGGGTGGGGGCTCGATGGGGTGGGTTGGGTGATGTGGGCGGGGTTCCAGTGGGTGTGGGGGGGCTGTGGGTGGGATTCACGGGTGGATGGGATTTAAAGGGGCGGGGCTGGGTGGTGTGGGTGGAGCTTCAAGGGGTGGGGCTGAGTGATGTGGGAGGGGTCTCAAGGGGCGGGGCTGATCGATATAGGCAGTTTCCCAGTGGGCTGTGCCTTGGGGGGATGTGGCATTGTGGGTGGGGCTGCCCAGTTCAAGGGACAGGGTGCCTTGAACAGAATGGGGGTGTGTCCATCAGTGGGTGTGTCCGTGGGTGTGTGTCCATCAGTGGGTGTGTCCGTGGGTGTGTGTCCATCAGTGGGGGTGTCCGTGGGTTTGTCTCCATCAATGGGTGTGTGTCCATCAATGGGTGTGTCCGTGGGTGTGTGTCCATCAGTGGGTGTGTCCGTGGGTGTGTGTCCATCAGTGGGTGCAATGGGTGTGTCCATCAATGGGTGTGTCCGTGGGTCTGTCTCCATCAGTGTGTGTGTCCGTGGGTGTGTGTCCATCAGTGGGTCTGTCCGTGGGTTTGTCTCCATCAGTGGGT
>JAWWMP010000073.1:2707121-2734936 GCA_035047865.1 Dendrocincla tyrannina | reverse complement strand
CAGCTGGAGTTTGGAGCCCACGGCTGGAGTGTGGAACCCACAGCTGGAGTGTGAAGCTCACAGCTGGAGTGTGGAGCCCACAGCTGGAGTGTGGAACCCACAGCTGGAGTTTGGAGCCCACGGCTGGAGTGTGGAACCCACAGCTGGAGTGTGAAGCTCACAGCTGGAGTGTGGAGCTCACAGCTAGAGCCTGGAGCCCACAGCTGGAGTGTGGAGCCCACAGCTGGAGTGTGGAGCCCACAGCTGGAGTGTGGAGCCCACAGCTGGAGTGTGGAGCTCACAGCTAGAGCCTGGAGCCCACAGCTGGAGTGTGGAGCCCACAGCTGGAATGTGGAACCCACAGCTGGAGCATCAGCCCGAGGAAGGTTGTGCAGCAGTGAGGTGGTTCAGGGCAGGAGAGTGTCCGCTGGAGGAGCCATCCCATGGCAGGGAGTGGGCAGTGCTGTGATGGATTAAACGGGTAATTAACCATTTGGAATTAACGCTCCTGCCTGGCACAGTGGAGGGATCGAGGCGGGAGCGAGGCTGAGGCAGCTCCAACTTCCAGGAGGTTCTGGACCCCAAACAAGCAGTTGGGCAGTTTTGTTCCGCGTTCCTGGGGGTGGTGCAGGGCTGAAGGCCAGAGCTCAGAGGTGTGAGGGGTCCGGGAGCCCTGGGGATGAGCGGTGTCAAGGAAAATGGAAATAGCAAAAAGAGGCTGTTTTTTCCCACTCATTTATGTTCATTTTCTTAGTCCTTTTTTTTAAAATTATTTTTATTTTATTTTGCTGTATTTTGATTGGTTTACTTTTGTTTTATTTTTATTCTGTGTCATTTTTTAGATTTTGTTTCCTTTCCTATTTTGTTTCCTTTCATTCCTTTCGTTTCATCCCCTTTTCTCCTGCTGCCACCTGAACCTCGGGGCAGAATTCCTCCAACCCACCCCTTACCTCACCTCCTTTCCAACCCCCACATTTTCTTGCTGCCTCCCCTGGCTCCCGGCATTCCCAGGCCGTGGATCTGCTCCCCTGGGTGCCCTTGGCTGTGGGTTCCTCTCCCCTGCCCTGACAGATGGGAATGTTCAGCTGCTGCCGGATCCCGATGAATTTTTCATTCTGGGGCAGCACAGATGGACAACGGCCCGTTGGTCACTCCCGGCCCGTGCTGGTGTCCAGCTGCTCTGCACTTGATATATGAGCGGCCAGAGAGGATGCTGGAGCCTTGGGATCAGCCGGGATGAGCCCCTTCCTCCCGGGGCTGGCAGAGGGCACGGGGGGAGCCGGCCCAAATCCTTTTACCACATGGACATTGACCCTGCTCTGATTGCAATCCCATCCCTGGCTGTGCTGGGAGGGGATGGGGGATGTCGCCGCAGCTCCCCGATGGATTTGCCAAACCCCTTGGATTCGCCTTGGGAAACTTGGTGTTGGCCACAGAATCCCTGCCCAGCCTGGGCTGGGGGTGGCAGCTCACACCCTTCCCGGCGCTGTCAGGGTCGTGGGTGGGTTGTGACACCTCAGCGTGGCTTTGGGACAGGCTCTGCTGGGCTGCTGTGCCTGTTCCAGACCCTCCGTGCAGGGATTGACTGGAGATGACCCAAATCTGGCCCCGAGGCGTGTGTCAGCACGCCCAAATATTGCTTTAATCCCCAGCCTTAGTGCTGGAGCAGCTCCGAGACGCTGCCACCAGCCTCGGGTCCTCTGCGAGGGTCAGCGCGGTGTCTGCAGGGTCATCGTTCTGATTTACAGCTCTGATTTCCCTCGGATGATGCCGTGGCACTTTCCCTGGGCTGTCCTGAGGAGGCAGCAGGGATGAACCCCAGGGCTCTGGTGCTCTGCTTCAGGGAGCTGAAGGCCAAAGGAAATGAGTCATTTAGAAGAAGAAAAAGTCATTCCCGTTTCTGGGCAGACCTGGGGAAGTCTCTTCTGTCCTTCTCCTTGTCCTGACTGGTGCACAGTCCAGCATGGA
Source organism: Dendrocincla tyrannina (assembly GCA_035047865.1). Lineage (NCBI taxonomy): Eukaryota > Metazoa > Chordata > Aves > Passeriformes > Dendrocolaptidae > Dendrocincla > Dendrocincla tyrannina. The sequence continues at coordinate 2,732,989 of JAWWMP010000073.1, read as the reverse complement.
AGGTCCATCACACACATCCCTGAGATGGGAAATCCGTGTTTTCGGGGCTCCTGAGGGCGGTGGGAGCACCTGGTGAGGGCTGGGCTGTGGAAGGAGACTCCACCACCCCCGGGTTTCTCTTCCCTGACCCAAAACTTTGCCCAGCAGAGCATTAAAATCCCGGGGAGCCGGGCAGCCCTTGGAAATGGGGCGGCTTTTCAGGAGCTGCTGCTGCGGGAATTTCAGGGATAATGGAAGTGCTCAATGGGTTTGGGGATAACTCCTCGAAGTGACAGCTCTGCAGAGAGGAGCCGTCAGCGTTAAACCGGCTCGACGTGGGGTGGGATGGAGGTGGATCCACAGCTCATCCCGGCACCCGAGGGCTGGGATAATCCCGCAAAGGGCTGAACCCACCCGGCTCAGCCCCTTCCAGGGCCTGGCCCCTCTTCCCAGGGCTCGGGGGGGTTTGGCTGGATTCAAACCTTGGCTTTAGCGCATCCTCAGCTTGAGCGTGTTTGTCCTTGCGAGTCCCTCCCCTTCTTTGCCTCCCAAACCCACTGGAGCCCTCTCCTGATCCCGCCAGGGATGTGGGATCGCCTGTGGGTCATCCCTGCGGGATTTTTGCTGGAGTCATTTTTGCGTGGGGCGAGAGGACACATGTACACGTGTGTGTGTGTGTGTGTACGTGGTGTGCTCTGCACCCGAGGGCTCAGGATGGGACCCCCCCGTCCCAACAAAGCCACCCCACGCCGGGATGCCGCTCCAGGACAGCCCAGCATCCCTGTGGGGCTGGGGGCGGTGGGAGCAGCGCACCCCATCCCCACGCCGAGCCGTTGGACACCCTCGGTGGCGCTCCCCGCTGAAAACCCCCGAACAAAAGCCCAGTTCAGAGTCGCTGCTGAATAGATTAACAAGATTTCCATAATTAGGGCGGGCGGGAACAATAGGATTCTCCCTGCCCAGCCCCCCTGCCCGCCTTTGTCTTGCGCTGGGGATAATGGGCAGCAGCGAGGGTGGGAACCGGCCCGGCCATTTGGTCACTGGACAGTAATTTTCTCACACTGCCAAGGGGAGCATTGAAACATCTGTCCCGCTCCGCCGCTCATTCACGTCCCATTTCAACCCTGACAACTCCCCCCTGCCCGCCGCCCTCCCCCTCGCCCTGGCTTTTCCAGGGTGCCACCAGCCTTTCCATGGAGTTGGGTTTTTTTTTCCCAGACGCATCTTGTCTTTAAAGGGTTGGTTGGTGCCTCGGGATTGCAAAGCTACAACCCTGTAAATCTGCTCCTGGGAATGGGGCTGGAGGGGCTGTGCCATCGAGCTGCTTCCCAGCCCCGTGCCATGGCATTGGCCACCCTCTGCCAGGCCTTGGAAAAGCAATTCCACCCCTGGGCTCACCTCGGGATGCCAGTTTGTAGCTGGTGTATGAGCAGCGGGATCAATCCATGAGGAAAAGCTGGGATGGCTGAGCAGGGGTCGTGTCCACCCTCAGGGAATGTTCTGTAGGGCAGGAGAAGACAGATGTGGGGTTCCATGGGCTGTGGCAGCTGAGTCCTCCCTTTTCCAGGGGGGTGAGGGTGGCGGTCTCTGTGTCACCATCATGGGCAGCTGCTCCCTGACCTCAGAATCCTGGGAATGCCGCTGGGATTTGCTGGCTGGGGTGGTGGCACCTCGTTCCTGCCGTGCCCTGCACTGAGCCCGGTGCTGTGGCAGATGTTGGAGCAGCCAGACATCTCCTGGTGCCCCCAAACCCCTGAGCCCTGGGCATTCCCAGCGGGATATTTTCGGGGGGAAGGGGCAGAAGCAACTGCAGCACTGCACAACACTCAGCCAGGGGGGAAACTTCTGGGGTTTTAATTCCTTTAAAAAATGGAAATATTAAGGAAAATGTCTTATTCCTCATGGAGTCACCCAAACGCTCCTTTTGCCCTTTAAAGCTCCCCAGTGCCTTTGCCCCCAGGTCCCTCCATACCCCCCGTGCCCTGGGGTGGATCCGCTGCACGTTTATCCGTGGGGAGCTCTTTGATAATGGCCAGAAATGCAGGAGGAGGCGGCTCAAGCCACGCGAAGCCGCCATCTAAATCCTCTGGTGGAAGTTTGATATCCAAAGTGGAAGCACAAATGCCTTATAAGTCAATTAAAGCCCTAAGTAATCTAATTGTGCCCTGGCCACAAAGTGGCTTAAAGGCTGCGAGAGGCGAGCGAGGGGGGAACGAGGTCCCCGCCTGGCTCCAGCTCAGCATCCCTGGGGGCGATGGGTGTGGGATGGGGGGGACAGGGGGGGGACCACAGCAGGGTGGGGATGGGGGGACGTTCCCACCACCCTCAGGGGCCGCGGGGATTTGGGGGCTGGAGCAAGAGAGGGTGGTGCCAAGCTCAGCATCGCCGTGATGTGGAGGCTCCTGCGGTCAAGGGGATTTTTGGGTGGAAGAATTTCCTCCTGGAGAGGGTGGGCAGGCTTTGGAAGGGGCTGCCCAGGGAGGTTTGGAGTGCCCAGCCCTGGAGGTGGCCAAGGAATGGCTGGGGGACAAGGTGGGCATCGGGCACAGGGTGGGCTCCATGGACTTGGAAGTTTTTTCCAACCTGGGGTTCTGTGGAAGTTCAGGGTTAGCTGAAGCAGTCGGGGCGTGTGATGGGGTGCAGGACAGAGCAGTGCAGGTTTCTGGGGATACTCCACGCAGAGAGATGCCCGTCCCTGGTCTCACCTGCGCCGCCCTGTGCCGTCCCCACAGGTCTGTCGAAGATGCACTGGTCACCAGAGCATGCCCAGTCCCTGAACCAGTGGCCGGAGCAGCACCTGGACGTCTCCTCCACCACCTCCTCGCCCGCCCACAAGTCCGACCTGTACCCCAGCACCCGCCAGCGCTTCAACTACGCCTGGGCCAACGACGACATCTCGGCGCTCACGGCCTCCAACCTCCTCAAGAGGTACGCCGAGAAGTACTCGGGGGTGCTGGAGGCGCCCTACGAGCGCCCGGCGCTCAGCGGGTACGGGGATGGCGCCTTCGGGCCGCTTAATGGGCAGAAAGGGGACGGGGAGCCCTGGCCGGGGGGTCCCAGCTCCGACGGCACCTACCCCCTGACCCCCATCCACGATGGGCTCCCTGGCACCAAGGGCGTGGTGCCACCCGCTGTCCCGGCCAGCGGCGGGGCCATCGGGCTCGGCGGCTCCCCGGTGGTGTCGGCCAACCTCGCCGACCCCATGTACCCCGGCAATTCGTGCGGAGGGGCCGCCGCCGGCTCCGGCGGGCTCGGGGCGTCTCAGGAGTACCCCTCCGGCTACGGTGGCACCTACTTGCCCTCGGGCTACTGCACCCAGCCGGCGGCAGCGCTGCCCCCTCCGCACCCGCCCGCCCTGCACGGCTCGGGGCTCCTGCAGCCCCCGCACCCCTCGCCCGCCCTGGTGCCGGGTTACGGCTCCTCCGGCCCCATGTACAACTACGGGGCGGGCAGCTACCCACCGCAGCCGGGCTACGGGGGCATCCACCCGCCGCACCCTCCCGCATCCTACCTGCCCTCCGGCATCGCGGCGCCCACGCCCATCCCGGCCCCGCCGCCCCCCGCCCGCCCGCCCGGGGTACCTGGCTATGGGTACCAGGGTGCTGGGCTGGCCCCGCTGGCCGTGCCGCCGCTGGGCACCGAGGCGGGCGCGCTGAAGAGGAAGGCGTTCGACATCGGAGGGGACGACGACGGGGAGGGCCGGTATAGGAAATACAGCTACGAGCAGCCAAAGTCCCCCTACCCCATGTCGGACAACGGCGAGTGCCGGGGGAACGGGTTCGGTGGCACCGCCGAGTCCCCCCAGGTGGCCTTCAAAGCGGGCAAGCGACCGTCGGGAGCGGGGGGCGCCGAGGAACACGCGGGCAAGTACGGCGGGCAGCAGATGAAGGGCATGGTGTCCCCACCCTACGGCGCCGGGGATGCCCCGCTGCGACCCGCGGAGCCCTTCGAGAAGTTCAGCCCTCCCGTGGCCAACGGGGAGCGGGCGGCGGAGCCGGGACCCCCCTTCCCGCTGCGCCTGCCCCCCAAAGCGCCCCTGTTCGGCGGGGCCCCGCTGGAGGAGCCCCCCAAGAACGTGGACCCGCTGGTGCTGGAGCTGGTGAACAGCAAGGTGGTGGAGCGGGGGCCGCCCGTGCAGTGGTCCGAGGTGGCCGGGCAGGTGGCGGTGAAAGCGGCCATCGAGGAGGAGCTGCTGTGGCCCATCCTGCGCCCCGGCGCCTACAGCGGGGCGAGCCACCCGCTCCGCACCCTCCTGCTCTTCGGGCCCCGCGGCACCGGCAAGACGCTGCTGAGCCGCTGCATCTCCACGCAGCTGGGCTCCACCCTGCTCAGGCTCAGCGCCACCACGCTGCTCTCCACGTGGAAAGCCGAGGCCGAGAAGATCCTGCAGACCGTGTTCTTCGTGGCCAGCTGCCGCCAGCCCGCCGTGGTGCTCATCACCGAGGCCGAGGCTCTGCTGGCGGCCCGGGCGGGCGAGGACGGCGGCCAGGCGGGCAACCTCAAGTCGCAGCTGCTCTCCTACCTGGACAGCGTGGCCTCCTCGTCCGAGCAGAACGTGGTGGTGATCGGCACGACGGCGCGGCCGGGCAGCATGGACGAGGCGGCGCACCGGCGCTTCGGGACGCGGCTCTACATCCCCCTGCCCGACGGCAGCGCCCGACGGCACATCCTGCGCCAGGCCCTGGCACAGCAGAGCTGCTGCCTCGGCGAGAGGGAGCTGGCGGCCCTGGCACAGCGCACCGAGAGCTTCTCCGGGGCGGAGCTGCTGCGGCTCTGCCAGCACGCCGGGGCTGCTCGGCGGGCGCTGCCGGGGGCACCGGCATCCTACCAGGAGCTGGAGAAGGCGTTCTGCAAGGTGCGCCCCGCCGCCTCCCAGAAGGAGCTGGACCTGTTCCTGGAGTGGGATAAGATGTACGGCACCAGGCACTGACGGCAGCGGGGCACGGGGGGGCACCGGGACGGACCCCGAGGCTGCCAGGGCCGGGACACGGGCACGGAGTGGGGTCTGGGGGCTCCCCGTGTCCCGGGTGGGGTGGGATCCTCCTCCCCAAGCGCAGGAGGCGCCGGTCGGCCCCGCCGGCAGCACCGCATATACCTCATGTTTCCTCTTTCGGACTCACCCAGGGAATTTCCCCCTCCGTGGTTTCTCGGGAGTGTCACCCACGACTCAGGACAAACCTATTTATTATTTCCCCCTCTGCCTGTCCCTGGAGGCGCCCCGGGATCCACTCCGGGGCCGGCTGCACGAGCTCCCCCGTCCACCCAAAAGCTTTATTCTTATTTTTGAATGGCTTTTACTATTCCCAACAGAAATACCTCGGGCGTCTTTCGAGCCAAGCGGCCCCTTCGCACCCGGCGAGGACCTTGGTTGGGGAGGGGGGAGCAGGGGGGACACCCAAAACCAGGAGGTGACACCCCAAAACCAGGAGGTGACACCCCAAAACCAGGAGGTGACACCCCAAAACAGGGGTTTAAACCCCAAACCAAGGGGTTGCACCCAAAACCAGGAGGTTTTGGAGTAAAATGCTGTAGATTGTTGAATATCCTAGACTTGGGTTTTTATTTTTGTAAGGTCTGTAGTATTGTTTTGTTTGTTTGTTTGTTTTTTTCTTTTTAACTACTCAGGAAAAGAATTACCTCAGAAAAGAGTGAAAGAATGTGTTTTTAAAAAACTCTTTTTATCTTCTCAGAAAAGGAAAAAAAGAGATTTTTTTTAAGGAGTTTTCCAACCTGGGACAAAGCTGCCTCATGCGTTTGCTTCCAAAGGGGGTGGAGAAGGAAGAAAGCAAAGGAAAAATAAACTTGAAGCTGTTACAAAGATGAAATTTGAATGTATTTCGGGTGCTTTCCACGTATCTTATGCCATAATTTTATTTTGAGTTTTGCTTTTACCATTGTTATTGTAGCGTTTGGTGGAGTAACGTGTCTTCAACGGGAAGTTTTAGTGCCGTAGGTTGGGAGCTGTCGCTGGCACCACTTTTTGGAGCAGGGTGGGGTCCCCATTCCCAGAGCCAGGCTGGGATTGGGGTGGGTTTGAGCTGGGATTGGGTCACAGGGGCCGCCCCAGCTTTGCCAGGAGGATTCCAGCGCTGATGCTGCTCCTTTTCCACCTCAAATCAGGGATTTTTGGCTCATCACTTTCCCCCTCCTCCCCAAAAAAGCCCCTGAGGGCTGAGCCAGGGGTTTTGCACAGAGCACGAACCCCCCCAACCCATCCCCTGACCCCCCACCCCTTTGCATCGCTGTGGAGTGGGGGATTTTCCCCTAATTAAAACAAAACCCCTAATTTTTATTATTTTTAGTGCTCTATAGATGGGGAAGCAGCTGCTCCAGGGCCCCCCTCAGAGCAGCCCCCCAAACCTCAGGGTCTGCACATGCAGAGACAACAGACCCCTCAGGGGGGCTCCCCCCTTCCCTCACGAGGTGTCTGCCAGGTTTATTCCCAGTTTTTCCCAATTTTTTCACAGTTTCCTATTGCATCCAGGGCATTACCGGGGCAGCCCCTTTGCCCCTCCACCCCTCACCCCCTCCAAAAAGTGGTGCTGGGTTCCTGAAGACTTACTATTATTATTATTATCCTATTTGTACACTCTCTGTAACCATTTCTACCTCATTTTGCAACATATTGTACATGAAAGTATTTAATTCATGTCTTATTGATGTCTGAGACAGACAAGCTCTAGGGCTGGGATGGTCTACCTCAAGAAATGCTGTATTTTAAAGAAGAAAACTATTACACAGTATTAAAGAGATTACCTGAACAGCTCCTGTCCTCGAGGGTGACTGGGGGGGGCGAGGGGGGTCCCCTTCTCCTGTTAGGGCTGTTCCAGGTGTGTCCCCTTCCCTTGTTGGGGGTCATAGAGGGGTCCAAGGGGGTCCCCTTCCCTTGGTGGAGGTCACAGGGGGGGCCAGATGTGTCCCCTTCCCTTGTAAAGGGTCACAGAGGGGTCCAAGTGTGTCCAATTCCCTTGTTTGGGGTCATAGGGGGGTCCAAGGGGGTCCCCTTCCCTTGGTGGAGTTCATGGGGGGGTCCAGGGGTGTCCCCTTCACCTGTTTGGGTTCATAGGGGTGTTCTGGGGGTCCCCTTCTCTTGTTAGGGGTGTTCCAGGTATGTCCTATCCCTTGCTGTGGGAGGGGGGCGCCGGGTTTGTCCCTCCCTCGTTGGGGTCCCGCTGAGGAGAGGACCCTGCTGGAATGTCCCCCCTCCCCCGGGGCTGGGGGACACAGGGAGGGGGATCGGGCAAAATTGGCTGCTGAGGACCCTCCCAGCACCTGCAGGTACGGGGTGGGGAGGGGGTCAGTGGGTGAGGAGTTGGGTGCTGGACCCCCGGGGTCGGGAGGGGGCACGGTGACATCCCTGGGTGGTGGCCGGGAGGTGCTGGAGCATCCCGAACAATCCAGCCTTTTTGGGGACCCCCGAAGTTCCTGCGCTGCTGATAAAGGATCTGGTGAAAGGCTGGGGAGTCACAGCCGGGGAAACGATCCGGGGAAATCTCCGCTCTGTCGCCCTCCCGATCCAAAGCGGGAGCGCCGGTGTCACCTCGGGGCTGCGCTGTCACCTCGGGGCTGCATTGCCACCTCGTGGCTACGGGGTCGTCGCCAGGACCCCCGGGCGGAGCCGCCGCGGCCGAACCCGGCTCTGCTCCTTCGGTTTGGGGTGGGAGAGGAAAAGGCAGGTCCCAGGGGAATCCCGGGGGTGCGGGGGGGATGCCCCAGGGCGAGCAGGATGTGGGAAGCCAAAGCTGTTGGAGGGACAGAGGGACGGATGTCACCGCTGGGGGTGAAGGTGCCCTGAAGCTCCTCCCGGGCAGCGTTTCTTTCCCAGCCCTTTGGTTTGTCCCCGGTGGTGCTCGAGGACACATTTGGGCTGTCCCCACAGGCATTTGGTGCCCAAACAGAGCGGGGAGGGCCGAGTTAAGGGGTGCAGGGATGCCAGGAGGGATGCCAGGCTGAGCTGGGGCACAATGGGGAGGTGACATAGGACAATGGGCCTGGTGACAGAAATGCACCCCTGGAACATGCAGGTCTGTGAGGTCAGCGGGTCTCCTGTGCTCCTGGGCCACCCTGACACCGGGTGGCACCAAACCCGTGCTGGCACCCAAACCATGCGGGCGCCCATGGGACTCGTCCTGCTCCTGCTGGCCGCGGGTGGCCGGGCCGATGACACGGTGGCGGCCACCGTGGGCCGTCACACCATGGGTCGCATCGCCGAGCTGCTGTCCCCGACCGAGTGCCACCAGCTGCACGGGGAGCTGAACGCGCCCGACGAGGATCTCCTGCAGCTGGAGCATCTCCTGGAGAGCAGCAGCGGCCCCGCCCGTGCCCGCCGGAGCCGCCGCAGCACCGGGGGCTGCTCGGAAACGCTGAGGCGGTGGCTGGTGACAGCGGGAGAGGTGATAACGTGGGACCGGCTGGTGCGCAGCCTGGCCCAGATCGGCCGCTCCGACGTGGCCCGGGAGCTGGGCAAGAACCTGAACCAGGACCGGAGCCTGCAGCTGAAGAGGAACGTGGAGGGGTACAGCTGGAGCGTGCAGCACCTCAGCTCGGCGCAGCTGCAGCGCGGGGGGCTGCGGGGCAGGAGAGCCCCCCACTCGGGGAACGTGCTCTTCGAGCGCCGCCGGCCCCCCCGCTACAGCCGAGACCCCCTGGGCTGGGTCCAGCCCGTGGTCCTGGGGCTCCTGGGGGCCTTCCTCACCTCCATCCTCCTCACCGTGACCCTCATGTACTACTGCCACTGGAGGAGGCTCCTGGGAGCCTGAAACTGGAGGGGCGTCTCCAAGAACCTGCTGGAGGCGACACAAGACCCAGTAAAGCCTCGTGGAGAGACTGAGACCCTGAGCCCCTCCTCGTGTGTTCTCCTGGGCAGGGTCACTGGGTTACCCAGGGCTGGGTGTCCACCAGCCACCACTGTCACCCCCAGGCTGTCACTGGAGGTGCCCCAGGCAGGGACAGAGCTGGGCAGAGCTCCCTTGGCTTATTTTACATAATAATTTTAATTCCCTGAATGAACTGGTTGCCTGCTGCCCTTTAGGGAGCCGCTTCCTGAAACACCAGATCCTGGCACGGAGCTGTCCCTGTGACCCCTCAGAGCTGTCCCTGTGTCCTTTCTGGGGTCCCCTGGCACGGATCTGTCCCTGTGACCCCTCGAGCTGTCCCTGTGTCCTTTCTGGGGTCCCCTGGCACAGAGCTGTCCCTGTGACCCCTCAGAGCTGTCCCTGTGTCCTTTCTGGGGTCCCCTGGCACGGAGCTGTCCCTGTGACCCCTCAGAGCTGTCCCTGTGACCCCTCGAGCTGTCCCTGTGACCCCTCGGGTGGCTCCTGCCCGTCGGTGAAGGTCATGCCCAGCAGCCACTCCACAGGGCCGGGGCTGAGGGGCTGTTTTGCCATCTGTCCCCTCGTGCCCCCCGTGCCGTGGAGCGTCTGCCTCGGCCGCGGGGGGCCCGAGGAGCGGCTGGAGCCGGGGCTGGAGGGAGAGGGGGATGCAGAGAGGCTGATGGGGGTGGAGGGTTCACCCCAGGCAGGGAGGAGGGCAGGTCCCACAGCCACGGGGGCTGCAGGTGGCCCTGGGGCAGCGTGGGTTTGCAGGGGGCACACGCAGGGTGGTCGTGGCAGGGGATGCCCCCTAAAGCATCACTCGCCTCCCTAAAGCAGGAGGAGCTGGAATATCCTGGGATGAGCTTTGGGTCGTGCCCAGGGGGTTGGAACGCTGTGACTCTGCCAGGATGAGGGGCCTGGGGGCTCCTGCAGGGGCGTCCTCCTGGATGCCCACCCTGCAAAGCCCCCCTCCCCTGTCTGAGCTGAGGGTGTGGGTCTGGGGGGCTGTGAGAAGGTAACAGAACGACAGGGCAGCCAGGAGAAGTTGTTAAAACAAGATGGACATACCTCTTTATTGCAAATTCCAAAGTAAAAAGATGTACAGTACAAAGGAACTCAAAAGTTCAGACATGGAACTCCCAGCCCGTCCCTCCCTCGCCTTCCTCCTCCCCCCCTGCTCCATCCTCCTCCTCCTCAGCTGAAACAACAGAGTCAAACCAAGGCAGGGCAGGGGAGCAGAACAGTTTGGGGGAGCCCCAGGGGCCTGAGTGGGGTGTCAGAGGGAAGAGCCAGCTCTGGGGCAGCGGGAGGAGGGAGTGGAGCAGCATTTCTGTCCCCCCCTGTCCCCCCACGCCCCGCTCTGCCCGCACACCCCGCGGGGCCTGAGACCCCCAACCCGGCACACTCAGTCAGTAATTAAAGCCTCACAACACCCCTGTGAGGTAGGGAAAGAGCCACCCCATTGACAGACGGGGAGAACTGGGAATCCCCCGTGCCCCAGTGACACCAGTGCTGTGGCCGGGTGGCACTGGTGAGGTGCAGGATGGCACAGCCTCGCTCTGGGCCCTGCAGTGCCAGGGCTTTGCTTTAACTGGCCTCAACCGAGCAGCAGAAATTCACATTTGTTGAGCAAATTGGACCAAAGAGAGGAGAAATGATTGCAAGGTGATCTGAACTCAAACAGGGAAAACAGCTCCAAGGTGAGCCCTTGGGGTCGGGGGTGTTGGTGGTGGGGGCAGGTGAGGGGGCACCTGGCAGGGGCTGCAGCCCCAGCTCAGCCCCACTGAGCCACTCCCTGTCACCCCACAGGGTAAGGGTTGATCTGGAGAAGGGAAGCCAAGGATGGGTGGGGAGTCGGGGTCTGGCAGCAGCAGGTCCTGGTGGGGGGACCCCCAAAAACACCACCCGTGCTCAGAGCTCCTGCCCTGCCCTGGGGAAGGACTTGGGGGGGGAGGAGGGGGGTCTGCAGCTGCTTTGGGTCCTTTTTTGGGTCCTTTTAGTGCAAGTGATGGGGGCTGCAGGGTGAGGGGCTACAGGGTGAGGGGCTATAGGGTGAGGGGTTATAGGGTGAGGGGTTATAGGGTGAGGGGTTATAGGGTGAAGGTTTATAGGGTGAGGGGCTATAGGGTGAAGGTTTATAGGGTGAAGGGTGGGTTCCAGGGTAAGACACCACAGACCAACATCCTCCCCTGCCAGAGCAGATCCCACAAGGGGCACCTCGACCTGCCCCAGCCATGGGGGGCCCTGAACAGGCACTGACCCCCCAAAAAACCCCACAGACCCAGGTCCACCTGTGAGTACCCAACACCAGGTAACACCAACCACCTTCCAACAGCTCCTCCTGCACCTCTCTCTGCTCCACGAAACCACCCTGAAAAGCCTTGGAGGAAGCAGAGAGGAGGAGGAGGAGGAGGAGGAGGAGGGGAGGGAGGATGCAACCAGGCAAATAACTGGGACACCAAGACAACCTTCCCTTGTACAGTGAAAAGGGTAAAGTTTATTTCATTTTCTTTTGGCTTATAGTAATTGTTAATCATGTTGGGTAAGAGCCACCATGCAGTTTCTAATACACTAATCTTCACTAGTGAGCTTTTACAGCTTGAACAGGTTTTTATTTTATTTTATTTCATTTTTTGCAGCAGAAAATTAAAGGATTGAAACTCAGGTGTGGCCTCTACGGGACACCATGGGCTTGCTTGAATTTTTGCTCAATGTTGGCTTCTATATTTTAAAAGAAGGTGAAGAGGAAAGTGAGTAAAGCAGCTTGGGTTGGCATTTCGTCCTCGCCCTCCCCTCGCTTTGGAGCCACAAATTAACCCAAAAAGGGAGGATTTTGGAGCGGGGAGGGGAGGGAACTACTTGGTGTGGGTGTGATTTTTGGCTGTGGCTTTTTAATGGCATCACCCCCCCCTCCCCTCCTTGCTCTGCTCCCACATCCCTGAATGCAGAATGGGAATTCCAGGCAGGTGCTTGGATTCAGAGAGTTGGGTCCCTGAGGCTCTTGGGCAGAGGTTTCCACCCCAGTGAAGCCCCAAAACATCCCATTCCCCTCAGCTGAGGGAAATCCCTGCCCTGGGGAGGAAACAGAGGCAGAAAAACCACCCCCCAAAAACCCCCTTCAACTCTTTCCTTCGAGCACAAGGACCAGCTCCAGCCAAGGCGAGGCTGAACCTCCTCCCTCCCCTTCCTGCTCAGATCCAGCGTTAAAAAAATAAATCAATATATCTATACAGAGTTTGAAGGGCCTTTTTATTTGAAAGGACTCGAGGAGCTTCAGGAGTTCCCAGCACCGAGCATACGAGACTCAGCCCAGCCCGAGGACAGTGGGGAAGTTCAGCCAAATCTTGCATAGAAGTGGTTGACTTATTGCACGTTGGAACCCAAAAATAGAGACTTTTTGCTGCTGCAAAGATCACTTGCCATAAAGCTTTTTGTTAAAATCTGGATTGGGGGGGAGCAGGGGTCTGTTTGGCATTGTTTTGTTGGTTTTTTTTAATTTGGGGGACGTTTCCTGGCTATCTAAAGTCTAAGGACAACAGAAAAATCTTAAAAAAATAAAAATAACCATGGACAATGGCATAAGCCAGAAGCCATTCTATAATTCTTTTGTAGTTCTTTGTATTTACAAAAAGGCATGCCGATAAAATAAAATGATATATTACAGTATTTATAACATCTCTTAAAAAGTTCAACCACACTTTTGAGCTGTTTTCTCCCTTTTTTTTACGTTTGTTCTGTTTTTGTGCTGTTTACAACGTAGCCTGTACACATGTATGTGGATTTTTTGTTGTTGCTGATCCATTATTGTTATTTATTAGTATTATTAGTATTATACACGCCACCCCTGGAGCAAAGGGGCCAAGGCAGGCCAGGCGAGGGCCCTGCTGAGGAGCAGAGCTGCCCCGGGGCCGTGGCGCTGCCAGGGCTGCCCCGCTGGCACAGGTGGCTGCTGGATGGCTTCCTGCTGGGGTTTGGGTTATTTTAGGAGGTTTCCTGGCATTCCCTGGGATATGGGGTTATGCAGACTGGGGTTCGTCCTCCTGGCCAGTTCTGGGGTCTTTGGGTTTGGCTGCCCCACTGGGTTTGGTTGGGTCCCAACGTCACCCCCTCAGTGACCCTTCACTCCCCCATCCCACACTGGGGTCGCTGCCCCACCCTGGCCCTGGAGGGACCCCCAACCTGAGCCTGAGAAGGGGCTGAGGACACCCCGGGGCAGAGCTGGGCGTGGGGAAACAGGGCTGGGCGTGGGTGGCTCGTGATTTCTTTCCTGCCACAGTGAGACCAGGCAAGAGGTAGCTCCGAGTGCCCCTCCCTGCACAGGGTGGGCAGTGGGAGGGGGGTGAAGGCACCCACAGCTCCTGCTGTGCCCCTCCTGGGCTGCAACCCCCCAAAAACCCTCCTGGCTGCACCCCACGCCATGGGAAGGGCCACCATGGCCATGGGACAAGCAGGGTCCTCGTCCCCCACCCTGCAGGGGGACTGGGGGTGAGCCCCCTCCCCAGTTCCCACCAGCAGAGAGAAGACCCTGCTCTGTTTGAAGCTTTTCTCTCCACCCAAAGAAGTGTCTGCGCTGCAGGAGACTAATTAATTAATTAGTAATTAATGCTAAATATTGCAGGATACAACTGACCTTGCTGGCTGGTTGAAGCCCTAGGGTTGGGGTTACAGTGACATGGATAACAAGCCATTCCCAGATTGATCCTCTCCCCTTGGGTGAGGTCCAGAGCAGCATTTGGCATTTTGTTCTATTTCAGTGTGCAAAAAAGATGGCTCTATGGGAAAGAAAGACAAAGTTGTTAAACACACACAATCCGTTCTTCTGCTTCTTGGGTTCTGTGGGGGTTTTGGTGGGGTTTGATGGGTTTTATCGGGTTTTTGTTGCAGTTTGGTGGTGTTTGTCAGGTTTTTGTTGGGTTTTTTTGGGGGTTGTTTGGTTTTGTTGGGGTTTTGATAGGTTTTGTTAGGGTTTTGTTGAGGTTTTGTTGGGTTTTTTCGGGCTTTGATGGGTTTCTGTTGGGTTTTATTGGTTTTTGTTGGGTTTTGATGGGGTTTTGTTGGGTTTTGATGGGGTTTTGTTGGGGTTTGTTAGTTTTTTGTTGAGTTTTGTTGAGGTTTTGTTAGGTTTTTTCGGCCTTTGATGGGTTTTTGTTGGGTTTTGTTGGGGTTTTGTTGGGTTTTGATGGGGTTTTGTTGGGTTTTATTGGGGTTTTGTTGGGTTTTGATGGGGTTTTGTTGGGGTTTGATGGGGTTTTGTTGGGTTTCATTGGGTTTTTTCTCCTACTGGCGGGTCTACAGAAGATTCACTCCAAACTGGGCCATCCTGGTGGCGGGCAGGAGCTTCCCTACGGTGTCTCCCCAAATCCAGAGTGCAGGAGATCCTCAGTGGAGTGCCTCGGGTTTTTTATGGCTTAGCCCCCCTCCGTGGCCAGGGCACGGCGTGTCTCGTGGTTCCTCATGCATGGCCCCTGCTCATGCCATCATGCAACGCTTCACAAGCACTTTGCTGCTGGGGGGATCAGCCTGAGCTGGCCCAGGCTGAAGGGACCCGACTGCCCCACCTCCCAAACCAAGGAAAGCCCATGGAGAAAGGGGAATGCAGAGAATAAACCTCAAATGAACTATGACAACTCAATGGGCAAAATGGGCGCCTCGTTTCGGTTTTTCCTTTTTTTTTTCTTTTGTTCTACTTGTTTTAACTTTTTTTTACTTTTTTTTCGTTTTTTTTTTTCCTTTTTTGTTGCTTTTTTTATTTTGCTGCTTAACTAAATGCAAATCTAGTTTTGCATGAACAAACCCATTAACGTCGTGACTTCTGGGTTTTCTTTCAGGAATAATCAACAAAATGGGAAAATAAAATCCATTTTGGGCTGCTTTGGAAAATACATGAATCCCAGCAGCGGGTTTTGTGTGTGTGGGTGGGTGGGTGTGTGGTTTATTTTGCTTGTTTGTCCTAAGTTGCATTGACTGATGTGGAACATGCAGTATCCACCTGCCCAAACAATAGAAAATCCTTTTTTTTTCCTTTTTTTTTGTGTTTAAATGTTTGTTTACAGGGTCCTTTAAACAGGTGGTAGGTCACTGCTTTAGATGCAACGCTGTCACACAGGAAGCAGACTATGTTTGGTATAAGATCTTCAGGTAAGTGTCTCCACAGCTGTTCTGTATTGAGATTATTTCAGGAAGTTTGTAAACAATCTTTTTTTTTTTTGTTTTTCGCTTGCAAATATTTTAATTTGTACAATTCTACTATTTTTTTTTTATATTTTGTGTGTGTGTGTGTGTGTGTGTGTCTCAACACTTGGATTCCCTGGTGTCTTTTTGTCTCTTTGCCTTTTCTCTCCTGCCCTCCTCTGCCCGCTGCTGTTTCTCCTTCTCGGGTTTGGTGACGCTGTCGTAGGACGGCAGCGACGCCGTGGACGGCGTTCCCTCCTTTTTCTCCCTGTTGGCTCCCCCGTTCTCCAGTTTGGTGGAGGCAGGCCTTCTGCTGATGAAGCCACGTCGTGCCAAACGAGCCCTGTAAGCCCTCTGGATCACCACGGCCGACACCTCCTCCTGCTTGCGCCGCAGCGTCGTGGTGATGGGCTCGTAAGACACTTTGGAAGGGTTGGACGCCACAAACCTCTCCTCCATCTGCTGCCTCAGGATATCCAGCTCCCCGCTGTCCCCCAGCACACGTTTGGTGAAGGCAAACAGGATGTCCAAACAGTGGATCCTGTCCCCACTTACCATGGGCAGGTCCATGGCGATGAGTTCGATGGTGTTGGGTTTGGGGACGCGCAGAGGATGCTCCAGGGCGTCGGCGAAGTCCGCCAGCTTGCTGTACTCGATGAACTGCGTGGCGTCGGGGTCGAACTTCTCCCAGATCTCATAGAAGGTCTCAAAGTCGTCCTCGCTCAGCGGGTCCGCGCTCTCCTCCGTCGCCACGCTGAAGTTCTCCAGGATGATGGCGATGTACATGTTGACCACGATCAGGAAGGAGATGATGATGTAGCTCACAAAGAAAAATATCCCCACCGAGGGGTTGCCACAATCCCCCTTAAAGCCGCTCCCTGGGTGCTCCTTGTCCAGGTCGCAGTCCGGGGGCCGGTTGAGGATGGGCAGCAGGAGCCCGTCCCAGCCGGCCGACGTGGTGATCTGGAACAAGCAGATCATGCTGTTGCCAAAGGTCTCAAAGTTGAACATGTCATCGATGCCGGCCTCATGCTTGACGTAGGCAAAGTTCGACATGCCGAAGATGGAGAAGATGAACATGACCAAGAAGAGCAAGAGGCCGATGTTGAACAAGGCAGGCAGGGACATCATTAAGGCAAAAAGCAGCGTGCGGATTCCTTTGGCTCCTTTGATCAATCGCAGGATGCGGCCGATGCGGGCCAGGCGGATGACTCGGAACAGGGTGGGGGACACGAAGTACTTCTCAATGATTTCAGCCAGGAACATTCCTAGAGAAGAGAAGGGACAAGGGTGACAATGGAGATGCTGCTCCCCCCGGGCCTGGTGAGGGACGGGGCACAGGGGGCACCGTGGGCAGATTCTCAGAGGGGGTTTGTGATCAGGAGGCCTCACCTCCAGGCAGGTAAGTCCTCACCAGGGGACACAGAAGGGCAAACACTGATCTCTGCTCTGGGGACCAGTGACAGCACCCAGGGAAGGGCTGGGGCTGTGCCAGGGCAGGGTTAGGGTGGATATCAGGAAAAGGTTTTTCCCCCCAGAGGGTGGTGGGCACTGCCCAGGCTCCCCAGGGCAGTGGGCACAGCCCCAGGAACTCCAGGAATGTTTGGGACACAGGACAGGGACAGGGTGGGATTGTTGGGGTGTCTGTGCAGGGCCAGGAGCTGCACTGGATGATCCCTGGGGGTCCTTTCCAGCTCAGGAGATTCCCTGATTCTAAGTCTTAGCTGGGTGCTCTGGTTCCCCAAACAGTTCCACACAGAGAGAAGGAGAGGGTTCAGCTGCAGAGGGATTCATCCCACCTGGATAAGGATGGATGAGTTCCTTCCTGGGGATGTGGCTCTGGGTGCCCAGCCCTGCCCCAGGAGCCAGGCTGTGGACTCTGCTTTGAGGGAGCTAAAAATGTGTCAGATAAATCTGATTTCAAGCAGCAGAAAAACCTGGGGCTGAGTTTTAGGCTGTGGTTTGTCAGCAGGCCTGTGTGCTGCCAAGCTTCACCCTGATTTATTTGTGAGGTTGTGCATATTTTGCAGATTAGACAGTAGAAAAACCCAAAACCTGCTGGAGGAAACATTGATTCAACATCCAACCACGTGCAAACAGTCACATGCTGTGGCAGGAAGCCCTGCAGGGCTCTTTGCAGTGGTTACTGAGGCATTAAAACATTCTGAGGGGGTGAGTGAAACTTCTGCTTTTAAAGACAAGGAGAGGAATTGTCAAGTGGTTTACTCCACACAGCTGGAAAGGAATTCCAGACCAGGGGGAGGAGGCACCAGCCAGGACCTCAGGCTGCCAAATTCTGCCACGGTCTCCTCACAAGGCTGCAAGAGAACCTCGAAACCCTGGGAGCTGCACACCCCCTTCCAAGCCCAGACCATGCTCTCCCCTGCAAGCACCGAGACAGCCTGGCCCCCCCAGAGCTGTGAGTGTGTCACACTTACCCACGATGGACAGAATGACAACCACGAAGTCAAAAATGTTCCACCCGACGGTGAAATAATAGTGGCGCAAGGCGAACATCTTCAGCACACACTCACACGTGAAGAAGATGACAAACACGAAGTTGATCCAGTAAAGGATGTCCTCCATCTGCTTGCTCTGCGTGTCTGTCTCCACCATCATGGTCACCATGTTGAGGCAGATGAGCATCATGATGACAATGTCAAAGGCTTGCTGAGTGACAAAGTCAAACACAGCTCCTTGGATGCGGTTCTGTGCAACGGGAGAGACGAGGAAACGGGTCTGAACAAGGATCATGGAACTGGGGAGTGGTTTGGGTTGGAAGGGTCCCTAAAACTCATCCCACCCTACCCTCTGCAAGGGGCAGGGGCACCTTCCACCTTCCCAGGTTGCTCCAAGCTGGTTTTGGATGCTCCCAGGGATGGGGCAGCCACAGCTTCTCTGGGAAATCCATTCCGGGGCCTCCCCGCCCTCCCAGGGAGGGATTTCTTCCTAATCTATCATTAAGGCAACAATTGATTTCACTGCTGGTGGGAAGAGGGATGAGGACATTGTTCTGTCAGTATCTGATGGAGCTTTCAAGGCAAACCCTGCCCACAGATAAACCTGCTCAGGGGAAAGGCAGGAAAAACACCCCAAAACATGGTACTGGTACCAGTTCATCTTCCTCTTTGCTGAGCCCAGAGGGAGGGGATGCCCTTCCAGTCAGGACTGGGGAGGGCAGCCAGGCCCACCTTGCCCTGGGCACTGACTGCTGGGCACCTGGAGGAGGCTCCAGGCCCTGCTGTGTCCCCAGCAGCAGGATGCCTTAAACACACAGGATCTCACCCCTTTCTGGCTCTCTGAGGGATGCAAAGCCTTTCAGAAAGCAGGGAGATGTGCTCAGTGCTCCACCAGTGCAGCCCCCAGGGCTGGAGCATTGCCTGGGGCCAGGAGGCTGCTCCTCCCCACCTCGGGCCTCTCACCCAGGTGGGCCTGGGGGATTATTTTGTTGATCCAAGTGATGAGAACTGATTTAACACCAAGCCCAGCAGGAGCTTTTTAGCCTCTCCCAGCTGATACCTGAGTTATAATGACAAGAACGGGGTGATGGGGAGTCCAGCACGAGTTAGAACAAAGGAAGCTTTTGGAGCCAAAGCTCCTTTGAAATCTGTTCTGCAGGTTCCCCCCTCAGTTCCCTCCAACAGACTCACCAGAGGTCGGGGAATGGGTTTTTGAGGCTTCTTTGAGCCCAGTTTTTTCATGGCATTATAGTACTTCTTTTGTTCTTCTGTCATGAAAATATCTTGACCTCCAAAGTAAAGGGGCAAAAGGAAAACTGGTTACAATCAGCTCACAGAGCAGAAGGGAAAGGAATAAAGCCCAGCTCAGGCAGGAGGAGACCTGCCAGCTGGGAGGCTGCAGGCAGCTCTTCCACACAGGAAGAGCTCACACTAAGGCCCAGGGTGGACTAATCTTCCCTTAAAAAGGAGTATTTTTCCTAGGGTTGACCTGTTTTATTGCACTGGCTCCTTCCCATCCCTCTCTGCCCTGTGTGATAAACAGGGCTGAGGTGTGAGGGCATTCACAGGATGCAAATCCTCAGCTTGACTTGGAAGAAAAGCAGGTGAGACACAGACAGGAAGATGCTGCTCCCAGTCTGTATTTTAGCCAAGGCATAAACCCACCTCAAACTGCACGAAAATGTAGTTTAGGGGAAATGCCTAATCTGGCTGGAGTTTAAATCAAGCCTTGGGCTGCTCAGCCAGTCCCACCAGGCTGGGCAGGGACTGAGGCACTGAGAGCTCCAAGAAAGGAGGTTTGTGCCCCAGAGTGGCTGTTTATTTTGTTTGTGCCCCAAACTGGCTTTATTTTGCAGAAAACCCCACCGGCCTGAGGACCCTCCAACAAGTCTGAGCTCGAATCAGCAAACACAGATCACTTATCTTTTTCTTCTGTTGGTTGAAGTTGTCGATGATGACACCAATGAACAAGTTCAGGGTGAAAAAGGAGCCGAAGATGATGAAGATCACAAAATAGATGTACATGTAAATGTTGTCCTCATACTTGGGCTGCTCTTCTTGCTGAAGGGGACATGAGAAGAGGAACAAATGACATTTCAGAGACATCACACGAACACAGGCAAAATGAGACTGGTTGTGTTTCCAGGCTCTTTCTTTTGAAGATGTATGACCAGAAAGATCAAGAAAGAGAAGGACATTTTTACACTGCCCTGACACAGCCATACCTGTTCCCAACCTGCACTCAGGGCAGGACAAGAAAACCCACTTAAAAATATTTTCATGTAAAATATGAAGAGAAGAGGAGGGAGGGGGAAAAGAAAACAAAAAGGAAGTCCCAGTATTTGCATGATTCCAGCAGGCAAGAAGCAGAGAAGTGCCTGAGGAAGGACTCCAACCCAGACAAATTCCAGCCCTGGATTCACACGGATGTTCCCATGCACACAAAAGGTTCCTGGGGGACCTTCTGGCTAATTCCCCCCCTGATTTACTTTGATCACTCAATCTCCAACTTCACTGTATTCTTTCCTTCACTGTATTTCTACTCCAGAAGGAGCAGAACAAAAAAAGCAACCAGAAGAACCTGCCCTTTTTGGGAATTTCCTTGAGCATCTTTCAACTCATCAGAGCAACAGAGCAAATGAAGCATTAAAAACATGCCCTACAGTTCCCACTCTTGAATTTAGCAGAGCAAAAGAGCAGAGTGAACTATGGGCAGGGGGGTTTGGGGTCTTGCACTTTACCTTTCTGGAATCTACTGCTGCATACATGATGTCCATCCAGCCCTTGAAGGTGGCCTGGCAAAGAAAACACACGTTCTCTGAGGCAGAATTCACCCAAAACACAAGAAAAAGCCTCACTTGTGCTAATTCAAGGACTCCCTGGCCCCCCTGACAGCCAGATTTTTCTTTTAATTTAAATTAAATCAATCAAGCTCGAGCAGTTGGTCCATGGGAACCTCACGAGGTCCAAACAGGCCAAGAGCAAGTTGGGAAAGGCAGGAAAGATGAAATGGCCATTTTATGGCAGCCACAAGCCCAAGGGGGATTGAGGGGCTGCTGCACTTCGTGGAGAGAGGGAAGCACTTCAAGAGCACCAGGAGGAGCCCCCAGTTCCCCCTCCCAGGGCGAGGGGTGAGAGCCAAACTCACAACTTGCAGAAGAGCCAGATATCCTGCGCCAACGTTGTCAAAGTTAATTTTCACGTTCTTCCACCGGATCTCCGTGGAGTTGGGTGGCATCAGAGCCTCGCAGTCTGTCTTGTTGTTAACAACATCTATCTCAAAGCGGTGCTCAGCTGTTTCATTAAAGCAGTAATGATATTTCCCGGCAAACAGGTTAACCCCCATAATGCTGAAAATCAGCCAGAAGATAAGGCAGACCAACAAGACATTCATAATGGAAGGGATAGCGCCAACCAAGGCGTTGACAACCACCTGTGTTGGAAGGGGTGGGAAAAAGTTTCAGTATAAGACACGAGGCAGGAGACAGCGAGCATCAGTACAGCTGTTTTTGGGGGGGGAACAGGGCTCGGGCCACTGACACACCGGTGCTGGCTGCTCCACACCAGGGAACTCATCCCAAGCCATAGGAAATTCTGCTCCAAAACCCCCTGGGGAGGGTCTGTTTTCAGAATAAAACAGGCCACGTTGTTGGGTGGACAGTTCGACTTTGGATCGTTAAGCAACAATTATTTTAGATCATTTCCATGGCCCAAAGGGACAGGGGGGACTCTCTTTGGTGGAACAAATGGGTTCCCCGCTGGGTTCTCCGCAGAGCCAAGTGTGAGGACACTTCTGCTCGTG
This sequence comes from Dendrocincla tyrannina, assembly GCA_035047865.1. Taxonomy (NCBI): domain Eukaryota; kingdom Metazoa; phylum Chordata; class Aves; order Passeriformes; family Dendrocolaptidae; genus Dendrocincla; species Dendrocincla tyrannina. The sequence goes on along the minus strand of JAWWMP010000073.1, from coordinate 2,711,765 downwards.
GATCCCGTGGGTTTGCTCAGCCAGTGGCCCCTCCAGCCATTCCCCACGTTCAAACAAGGCTGTTTTCACTCCCGAGCCTGGTCCTGCTCCCACCCAGGGCCAGGGGTGGGGGCAGCACCAGGCCCGGCTCTGGTCACACTGAGGAACACCAAGATCATACTGTGACTAAGCAAGGCCAGTCAGGTTGCCCCAGGCAGACACTGAGCATGCAGCTGGGCAGGCTCGAGGGCACACAAGAGCCATGGTCCTTCCTCCCAAGGGCAGCAAACGTGGCAGGATCGGGGTGGGCTTTGCCAGAGCTCGGCTCTCCCACCATTGCCTAATTTTAGCCCTTCCCAGTTTGGCAGCGCCGTGTCCCTGAGCATCCCTGGCCACCACGTGACCAAATGGAAGCTCAGAGGCTTTTAATAGAGGTAGGTCAGAGGGATATTAAATCTTTTATTATGATCTCCTAATTTAGGTGCCTTTAATAGCTGGAGAGAAGCTAAACTGTTGTTACCCCCTCGCCTTAGTTTCCAAAGGCCACTCAACTGCTCGGGGATTTGGGAGTTCTCAGGTGGCAGCACCTGAACCACAGCTGGTCCTGGTCCCCTCTGATCCACCACCACACACAGGGAGCCCTGCAGCAAACCTGTGTCCTCCTCGCAGCAGTTCAGGTGTCCAAGGCCAGGCTGGATGGGCTTGGAGCACCCTGGGCTGGTGGGAGGTGTCCCTGCCCATGGCAGGGGGTGGCACTGGAGGAGCTGTAAGGTCCCTTCCAACCCAAACCATTCCATGGAGGAAAACTGAAGGCCACAGTGATCTGGAGAGGGAGTGTCCCATTCCACCTGTTAAATCATGCCAGAACTCACTGCTGCACTCAGGGAGGGCTGAGGACACAGGGGAGAGTCCAGCCTTTGCTCTCATCCTCCCTTCATCCCAACACCAGCGGCGTTTTTGGGGCCAGATCCTCCCATCGGTACACTGGGCCATTCCAGTTGTCACAGGAGGTGAAAACAGGGTGAAACCCACCCGAAATACAGTCACCTGCAGCTGGTTACACTGACAAAAAGAGCTTTCCAAGGGCAGGGAGAGGAGGAACATGGCTTTTGTGTGCAGACTGACACGAACACATGCACATCCCACAGCACCACTGGCAAACTCCCTGACTGAGCCCAGAGCAGAGCAAGCTCCTGGAAATGCAGGTTGTTATGGAGGAGAGGAAAGCAAAGAACTCCACTTTGGGTCTCCTGTGCAAAGGCATTTCAGACCTCTGTTCTCTGAGGAACAGGTCTTGGACAGGGCAGGGACACTTGTCTTCAAGTCAGAACAAAGGAAGAATAATGAGTTGGGTTGGGGTCTCTGAGAGGGCTGGAGTTGTAACTATCAATTCTGCTGTGGTGAATCCCCCACCCTCAGGATGGGCATTTCCTGATGGTGCATCAGGAATCTCCTCTCCAGCACGGCTTAAAAATGGCTTTAATAAGGCCAGGTTTGGTGCTGGGCGGGTTCTTTGGGATCAGAATCCTGGGTGGGACCTGAACCCAGCCCATGGGAAGTTTTCATCCTTTGTGCTGTTACCACACAATCAGGTTCAGAATTAGGCCAAGGACACAAAGAAAGAACAGCAGAGAAGGAACACCCCTCTTTGGGTTGGGATCTCATGGAATTCTGTCACTTCCCAGGGAACTGGAGGGCCCCTGATCAGCTCAGTGCCCCCTTACAGTGGATTTTGGGCTCAGCTACACCACAGCAAACACAAAGATCATGAGGATCCAGGTGGAATTGCTCCAGTCAGACCCCCTGAAGTGAAACTGTGACTTCCCTTCCCTTTTCCCTTAAAATGCATCATTTTATCTCCTGTAATCTCTCTGATTTTGAGCTAACTGGGATTTAGCACAAACCCCACATTATTGTTCTAAGAGCACCTGGGAAACCCATTAATCCAAAATACCCTTTACTTCATTTTTCTACTATATAATTTTTTTTGGCATGTTCATAGGAGACTATTTCAATCCCAAATGGGAAAAAAAGCAGCAAAATACAGAATATCAGTGGCAAAGCAGCGAGACACTGCAATAATTGACATCCCCAAGGGAGTGGTGCCAGTTCCAATTCGAGGAAAGCTTGTTAAGTTCAATGCTTTGCTTGTGCTTTGTTCTGGTTCCACAGTGACAGGACAGGGACCAAAAAGCATGGAAAAAGGGGGGTGAGGGGTGGAAAGGAAAAGCTTCACTACCAGACAAGGCTGCCAGTCGCCACCAGACTGGACTGAGAACAACAAGGTGCAACAAGAGGAATGAAACCAAAGTTTTCAACCAGCCGAGCTCCCCCCAGTCCCTTCCTGCAGTGACCCCCGAGAGGCAGCAGCCTTTTCCCCCTGGCAGGCAAATTGCTTTTGTCAAACCCCCTCAGACAGAGTCTTTCAGTCCAATTCCACCACACAGCCAACGCTCGCAGGGGCTGGGCACCCTGAGGTGGTTCCAATTCTGCTTCTTTGCACCTGGTGATTCTCCCTAGACCAAAGAAGTTCCAGCTGAGAAGCCCCTCGGATGCTCGAGGTCAAAGCCAGGCCAAATGAGAACAGCCAAGTGTCGACATCGGCTACGAATGGCAGGTGGGTTGGGCCAGTAATTAATGTAATGAGGCAGCTTATGCATCTCCCTTGGTTAGAGGGGAGGGTGCAGCGTGGGCAGGGCGAGGGGACATCCACGTAGAGGTGACCGAGTCAGCAGCTGCATCATGATTCTGTTGGGGATTTTTCTTTCCACCAGTTTTGATCAGTTCTAGCATGCTTCAAAAAAGAAACCGCTCCACGGGCATGCAGAAGGATCAGCTGCTAATGGAGTCTTACCCTCATGCCCTCAAATCGGGACAACGCTCTTAAAGGCCTCAAGGCTCTTAGTGTCCTAAGGGACTTTATGGCACCTAGTTCCGAGTAGCCCAGGGCATTAGCTATAAGGCTGACTAAAGAGACCTACACAGAAAACAGAAACAAAAAGAGGAAAAAAAGAGAGAGAAAAAAAAACAGAAAAAAAAAAAAGAAAGGAAGAAAAAAAAAAGGAAAGGAAAAAAAAAGGAAAAAAAAAAAAAGAAAAAAGAAAGAAAAAAAAAAAGGTTCCAGACTGTTAGATTGGATCCCCTAACCCTGATTGCCCAGCCCAGGAGCCACCTGGGCCGCCCCAAATACCGAAGCCATGACACCAGCTGCCTACTTCACTTGACTGAACCGACCTGGAAGGAAATAATGAGGCTGAGAAAAGAACAGAGGGGAGAGATCAGTGAGAGAGAGGCAGAGACACACACGGAGAGGGGCTGTCGGAGGAGGAGCCCAAGCAAAAGCCTTACCCTCGCCCTGCCCCGGCGGGCGGCGGATCCGGCGGCGCCCATGAAATTTAAGCCAGACAAATGTTAGAGGGACCTATGGGAAAGAATACAGATAAATCCACACACTGCACGCCTGGGCCCAGCTCAGCCCCAGCCAGGATGAGCAAACTGCTCCTGTTGTGATGGGCTGTGTCCCCTGCCTGGCCCACCAGCACTGGGACACCTGCCTGCCCCATTCCCAGGCACTGGGAGTGTCCCCAGGGAGGACACGAGGGCAGCTGCTCAGACTCACACACCGAACCACCACGCAGCTTTTACATCCATTTCCCAACACTTTTCCAGCCACAAAGACAACCTGGAGTCAGATTTAGGCTCTGCAGGTGGGGATTATCAACCATCCCTAAACCCACCGAGTCACAGCCGTGACTTGGCCCCGTGCAAAGAGTGACAGAGCCCACCCAGCAGCTGCCACTGCCCCCAGCTCTGCTGCTGGCACAGGGACACAGAGAAGGGACAGACATGCCAACCTCTTGTATGGATAAAAAAGACATCAATAAACAGGAACAGAAAAACACGAGGGCTCCTCCCAGGACAGGTGGGGTTGGAGCTCAGTTTTCAGACCAGGACGCTCCCTATGAGCCATTCTCTTGTGGAATAATGATGTGAGATTAATTATAAGGGTGATTCTTATTCCACACACATTCCAGGGGAATTCCAGAACCAGATTTCTAATGCATAAACATGTGAGAAAACTGGGATTTCATCTTTTTTGGTGCATGTGCCTCAAATTTGCTTTTTCCACCTTCATACTAAATGTCCCTTCCACAGCAGGGATTTGGAAATAGGTGATGTTTAAGGTCCCTTCCAACCCAAACCATTCCATGATTCCATGACATCTGCCCCAAAAAGAAATGGCTACAATATATGGCCACACAATTCTCTGGTTTTTCCATCTGATTTTAAAATTCCACAGATTAAACCCATCCCAGCAGTGTCCCAAAGGTCCCAACAAAGATCCCAAGGGTGTCCCAAAGGTTCTAGCAAAGCCTTTTGAAGGAAAACCAGCCCATTCAGGGCAGGACCAAGCCCTCAGCAACACTGGTACGTTAAAATCCTGGGCCCAAATACCAAAATCCAATGGATTTGGAGGTGTGGTCTGTTTAGCTTGTAAATACAACACTGGAAGTGCCCCATCCTTGGGAATTGCCCCATCCCTGGAGTGTTCAAGGCCAGGCTGGATGGAGCTCTGAGCAAGCTGGTCTAGTGGGAGGTGTCCCTGCCCATGGCAGGGGGTGGAACGGGATGAGCTTTAAGGTCCCTTCCAACCCAAATCACTCC
>JAWWMP010000073.1:2694803-2706264 GCA_035047865.1 Dendrocincla tyrannina | reverse complement strand
CTCTTCCGATCTCTGAGCAAGCTGGTCTAGTGGGAGGTGTCCCTGCCCATGGCAGGGGGTGGAATGGGATGAGCTTTAAGGTCCCTTCCAACCCAAATCACTCCCTGATTCCACAATCCTATGAACACAGGCTCCAGGAATTCCCATTTTCCAGCTTCTCCCCCTTGGGATAAGCCCTCACTCCCCAGCAGGACACTAAGACCATGACACAAAGAGGCTGTTTGAGCTTTCAGGGCTCTCCCAGGGTTATTCCCCAGGGACATTCCGAGGGAAGGCACGGCAGGCACGAGGTCGGACAAAGGGAATCCCAGATTGACTGAAAAGCAGAATCCTCCATTATTACCCAGAAAAAGTCTTCACAAACACACCCAGGAAGCTTTGGGGATGAGGAGGAGGGGATTGGACAATGCTATCAACCTGCAAAATAACATCCAAGAGCGTTGTTAGGATGCAAAGGCTCATTCCCTGCTGTCCTGGCTCACTCCAACCCCATCCACATCACAGCCCAAAATTTGGGGTAAAAATGGGATTTAACACGAGGCATCACCAAGATTTTGTCAAGGGATGTTTTGGCATCTCAAAGTCATATTTTAGACTCTTGGTAGAGAAAAATGTGCAACTCTCCTGTCTGAGACACGACAGGGGAAAAGAAATTCCTCCTAAAGTTCCAGAGCCTTCTTCCCTCCCTGTACCTGTGTTACCTGCCTGGGATATTCCTGATTTTTTACTCCACCAGGTGCTTGGGAAGGAAATTAAACTTGTGCCCATTAATCTGCCCTTCATTCCCAACAACTGGGACTCAGCTTGAACCTCATCTCCAGGCAGTGAGAGAGATCCAGGGGTACTGTCAGGAACTGAGACTCACAATGTGCACTTCTGTCCAGGGAAAGGTGTTGAGGGGATCAGGGGAGGATTTTTTTTAAAAAAAAAATAAATTTAAAATTTCAGTTTTCCACAGGAAACGTAGTTTGAGTCACTTCTGCCCCTGAATTCCAAGCATAGCTCCTCCACCTACTCAGGAATATTTCCAGAGTGATAATGGTGCTGAGCAGCAACTGAATCATACACAGAATGTTCCAAAGGAGAAGCTTGGAAAACTTGTGAATTCTTTTTTAAATGACTGGCTTTGGAGGCTTTCACTATGGCCACTGATTCCCAGCTGGATGGGGTGAAATGCTCTAAAAGAATCCCAGCACTTGGAATTCCCAAGTTCCTGTTTGTGCAATTCTTTGAGCTGAATTCCACCATTTTCTGCCACTTTGAGCAGCATAAATTCCATTTATTTTCAATTCCCTTGCTGTGCTTCTGAGGCAGATCTATTGCTAAAACCTCCCTCTAGTGTTTTTCTTCTTCTAACCCTCCAAGTTATCCTCCCTTTTTTAATTCCCCCGTTTCTCCTCCCTCCCAGAGGGAATTCCAGGGCTGATCCATCCCACCTGCCCGTGCTGTGACCTCTGACCTGCCCTTCCTGTCTCAGATGGTCCTGCCTTTTCTTTCCTGGGCATTTTGAGCAGAAGGAGGATGAGGTTGAACTTCATTTTGCATAAGAAGCTTTCCAAGTGGAGATTCCCCCAAAAACACACGCTGGGTTTTGGGACAGCCCTCGGGGAGGTTTTGCTGCCTCGTCACCCCCTTGTTGTGAACAACACAAGAAAATGATAACAGAGAATGTCAGTCCTTGGGTATCACACCTGGTAACACCTCCCAGCAGCTCAACACGTGGGCAAGGTCTCCTAAAAACTCCATTTCCAGCTGAGAAAAGAGCCAGGGGCTGGCAAACCTTGGACTCTGCAGGGCAGAAATGCCCCCAGTCACACCAGTAACACTGGGAACCCCCACAGGCCTCAAGGCTTTGCTCCTTGATGTGCAGACTCACAGATATCTGGGCCTGAATCCTCACTAAACCTGGGACTCACTTGGGATGGATCTCAGGAGGAAACACTCCCCACCACATTATTTCCAAGGAATAAAGAGGAGAGGATACATACAGCCACAATGAGGAAATCCAGCCAGCACCAGGCGTTGGTGAAGAACTTCACAAATCCATAGGCACACCACTTGAGCAGCATCTCCAGGATGAAGATGTAGGTGAAGACCTTGTCTGCATATTCCAGGATGGTCCGGATGGTTTTCCTCTGCTCTATGTAAATGTCCTCAAAAGCCTGGGGAATAACCAGCAGCTCGTGTCATTCCACAGTCCAGTGTGGATATCCAGCAGCTTATTCAAATGCTACTGAGATGGGTTAAATGCACAGCTCTAGGTGAGCCAAATATATGTAATGTATATAAAATACATAAATCATACAGAGTAAAATGGATTATGTTTCTTCACAGGGAACTTTCTCTGGTGGAGTAGTTGCAACGCTGCAACACTGAACCAAAAAAAAAAGCCAAAAAAAGGAAATTCCTGGATAAATAAGAGGGATTTCTTGATTTTCAGGGATCTGAGTGCAAGGCTTCACTGTGTGATATTCAGTGTCCCTGCAGGAACACACTGGCAGGTCTTCTCTGCAGCCCAGCACATCCAGAGGGGCCAAGCTCACTGCAAAGCAGCCCATCAGTGGCTGTGAAAGCTGCCAGTGGAAAGCAAACCAGGAGGCTGCAGTGGGATATGGACTGTGGTGGAATTCCTGTCCCAAAACCTGCCTGGAGTTGTTTGTTGTACAACTCTGCCTGCTGGAGAGTGTTGTCTGGGTGTTGGGACACCACGAGCCCAGGGAGCTCAGCAAAGGTGGGACAGTGAGGGAAGGGAAATGGGAAAATTGAGGTTTGGAGTCCCCACCCCAGAGGTGTCCAAGGACTGGACTTGGCACTTGGTGCTCTGGGACGGGTGACAAGGTGGGCATTGGGCACAGGGTGGGCTCCATGACCTCAAAGGGCTTTTCCAGCCCCAGTGATTCTGGGATTTTGTGATTCTGTGAAATGAGACTTAGATACAGGCTGAGTTTGCCCCAAATCCTCCCCTTTCTGGTCAAACTATGCTCAGAACCCAGATTTGCAGGCTTTGTTCTTAATTTGAACTAAACTTAACCCATCAATAAAGGCTTCTGCACAGAACCCTGAGGGAGCTCTGCTGCTCTCCAGGTAACAAGCCCCATAGTTTGCTTTACCCCCCAAATTTCCCACATTTAGACATCCCCTGGGCTACACTTTGTACTCACCAGGGCACCACTGCTCAGGAGGATCATAAAGATGATGAAAGTCTCAAACCAATTATGCTCCACGATCAGGAAACAGGTTTTCCTCAAGGTCCACCACGACTTGCCCAGCCCCTCCTCAATATTGACCTGGCAACACTTGCAGCGCTGCATGCACCCTGCGAGGGGGACAGGGCACAGCTGGCTCAGGGACACGGAATGCCAGGGGGCAAGAGACACCTCCCACTCTCCAGAGGCACTTTGGGGGCCACCATCACCAAACATGCCGAGTTTCAGTCCAAATTCCTGTGCTCTTGAGGGTCTGGGGATTGTTCTGCCACTGCTGGGCCTGAATTAACAGCACTTTGGGGACGGAGCAGCTCGTTCTGCCTGGTGAGGTCCAGGCACTCGAGGGGACGAATGGAAAACTCCCTGATAAAATAACCTTGAACCATTTAAAGCATCTTTGCCATGGGAATACCTGGAATGGATCAGCTGCTCAAAGACATCGAGGCCAGAGACAGGAGGGGAAAAGTACTCTGCTTCTGAGTACTCGAGGCATCAGCTGTACAAAAACCACCTTGTTCTACTGCAGCTCATCTGTGATTCCTCAGGAACTCCTCTCTGGGAGGGTGGGGAGACCCTGGCACAGTTTGGGCAGAGAAGCTGTGGCTGCCCCACCCCTGGAAGTGTCCAAGGCCAGCCTGGACAGGGCTTGGAGCAATCTGGGCTAGTGGAAGGTGTCCCTGCCCATGGCAGGGGGTGGCCCTGGATGGGCTTTAAGGTCCCTTCCAACTCAAACCACTCTGTGGCTCTATAACCTAAATCCTACTGCATCTCCCAAATTCCTCCAAATGAGTTCACCAGCATCCAAATTAGTCCCAAAATTAGCTCAGCTAGAGCCAGCCCTGACCCAGGCTGGCCTAACCCTGAGGTGAGCTTGCAGCAGCCCAGTCCCCAGCACAGCTCCAAGGCCTCTTCCTTCCCCCAGAGCTCACCTTCTGTGAAACAAGCATCTGGGTCCAGGTACTCCTCTGGTGCCTCCACAGGGACTTCTTCCACTTCAGGCTTTATATCAATGGTGCTGCCCTCAGAGGAGCTGGTGTCGTCGAGTTTCTGGGCACAAAACAGACCCCAAGCTCATCAAGAACCAGTTCCCAACAGATAATGGATCTTCGCCAGAATTTGGTCAGGTTTACTGGGATGAAAGTTGTTTCCCCCCTTCACTCCTTGAGGTTCTGCCCCCCCTACACCTCACGTTGCAGGACACACAGGATTGTGCACTGATATAATGAAGGGGGTCCCTGTCCAGGGCAAGGCAGGTGGAACCAGATGATCTTTAATGTCCCACCCAGCCTAGACCATCCTGTGATTCCACATATTTTATATCATATAAGTATTTGTGCCTTCCCATTGAGCTACTCCCATGAGGAACTTCCATCTTGAGTGCAAAGACAACGTGACAGCACAAACAGAGACTCTGTGCTGGAACTGCCCAGTCCTCCCTCCCAAGACACTTCCAGGCCCTCCCAGCCCATCAAACGACAGGGATGAACCTCTGGCCCTTCCTCCCCCACCCCACACGCCCCATCCCACCTCTTTGCTGCCATCGGGATCCGTGTCGCTGCTGAAATCCTCCGTGTTGAGGTTCTCGAAGTCCGACTCGCCGACGGCGATGGGGACGCGGACGGTGAGGTTGGGGTTGTTGATGAAGGACATGTGGTCCTCGTCGATGATGTACTTCTCCACGCTGCTGCCGATGCCGCTCGTGGTGCCGTTGCCGTTCTTCTGGAAGTCGATGTCCCTGTTGATGTCGGCGCCCGTGTGGTTGGCGATGCAGTTCACCTTCTTGTCGTAGAGCTCGTCCAAGGGCTTCACCTCGTCCGCCTCCCGCTGCTTGAAGTGGGTCTGCATGAACTCCCGCACCTTGGCCTTGGTCCAGGCGATGCCCTTCTTGATGCGGATCACCGAGATCTGCAGGTTGTTCATCTCCCCGTCGTCGTCCGTGGCCGCCAGGTTGTCTGCGCTGAAGGAGCTCAGCAACAAGGCCAAGAACAGGTTCAGCACCTGGAAGGGAAGAGGGGAGGCTGGGCTGACACACGGGGACGTGCTCCCAGAGGACCCACATCCTGCCGGTGCTGCAGAGCTTTGTCTCCAACCTCCACTGAGAACCAGCTCTGGTGGCCCCTGATGGAGTGCCCGGGGCTTGAGGACGAGACCCTGACCCTGAACAGGGACCCCAGGGCAGCAAAGGGCTCTGAGGGGCCCGGGGGTCTGGGGCAAGCAGAGGGTCTTCACCACGGAGCCCCTTGCAGGCTCCAGACCAGAGGGATTGAAGCAGCAGCCACCCAAGGGATTTAAATTCAGCCTTACTGGTTCAGACCCATCTCTGGCTCAAAAGAAAAGGCCAAAATCCTGGCAATGTGAGTGATCTCTCCAGGCTCTTTTCCTTGCCCACGTCGAGTGACAGTCCCCAAGACTGACTTTGCCAAAAACCCCTTGGCAAGCCAGGCCCTCTCAGAGAGAGCTCCCAACACCTCTCTGAAGGCTTGCAACTGTTCATGTGACTTCCTTCTTGCTCACATTTTTCCTCCACAGACTTTTCTCCATCGAATTTCAGACCAGAAGGAACCATCCTGATCTAGTCCAACCTCCCACACAACAACAGGCCGTGCCCATTCTGGCACACGATGGCACCTCGTGACTGAGCCAGTGGGCAGGTTTCAGAAGACACTTCCAACCTCATTTTAACACTTCAGGGCCTTCCCCTGTGCACCGAATTGTTTCATTTCCTGGCTAGTTAAAATACCGAGGTTTTGCTTCTTTTTTAAGCTGCTTTTACCCCTCTGGCCAGGTGTGGGTCTGTCCCTTTGGGCTGAGGGTTTGTTCCTCAAAATGCTCGGGTGTTTAATTTATGGGCACCTGTTGAAGGCCCCCATCAAGCAACGAATATTGTGCTGCCAAAGTCCACAGGGCTGTTCACAGTCAGAGGCCATGAAGGAGCCCAAGAGAGCAGGAACAGGCTCACAAATCACCACTCCCTCATCCTGTGCTCTCCCCGAGCTCTACCCCACCCAGAGGCAACCAAGAAAGCCCATCAGTAACCATTTACTGACCACTAAATTTCCGATGACCATGACCATCATGAAGACAATCAAGCACATGGCCTGTCCCGCCACTTCCATACAATCCCACATGGTCTCAATCCATTCCCCACACAACACACGGAAGACAATAAGGAAGGAGTGGAAGAAATCGTGCATGTGCCAGCGGGGTAGCTCACACTCCGGATTGATCTTGCAGACACACTCCTTGTAGTTTTTGCCGAAGAGCTGCATCCCCACCACGGCGAAGATGAACACGATGATGGCCAACACCAAGGTCAAGTTCCCCAAGGCACCCACTGAGTTACCGATGATTTTTATCAGCATGTTCAGAGTGGGCCAGGACTTGGCCAGTTTGAAGACTCTCAGCTGCAAAAAAAACCCAAAACAAATGACATTGAATTCCATCCTAAACAAAGAGGAAGATCAGGCAGGACTTCTGAAACAACCACCATCTGGTATTTGTTTTCTGTGAAGACAAGCCTTCTGCTGCTGAGGGCAGTGGGAGCAGGGAATGTTTAACCTCTCTTGCAATCTGGGCTTGTGTATTTTATCCTTAGTCATCCCACACACACTGACCTCCCTTCCCAAAGGGAAAGTCACCCTTCCCTGCCCAAATGCAACGAGCTGTTACTCAGGGCTGGCAAAGAGAAGTTGTGCAGTAAGGAGAGATCACAAAAATGGCACCATTTCATTGCTGTCCCCCTCAGATCCAGAAAAAAAACGGGTTTTCCCTTTTCTTACACAAATGGGAAACATTTCTCATGTAAAGGGAATGGCTGGGGCTGTGTCAGGGCAGGGTTAGGGGGGATCTCAGGGAAAGGTTCTTCTCCCAAGGGTGGTGGGCACTGAACAGGCCCCAAGGCTGCCAGAGCTCCAGGAGGGTTTGGACAACGGGACAGGGTGGGATTGCTGGGGTGTCTGTGCAGGGCCAGGAGCTGCACTGGATGGTCCTTGTAGGCCCCTTCCAGCCCAGGACATCCCATGATCCTAAGGTTTCTGGTAGCCCCAGGACAGTAACATTCAAAAAGAGCTGGAATTTGGAATACCAATCGGAAAGATCGCAGCACAGAAAGTCCTTCCACATCCGCCAGACTCAGCTCCATTAAACTCAGGGACACAATAAAGCCATCAAAGATGTTCCAGCCTTCTTGGAAATAGTAGTAGGGATCCATGGCAATCAGCTTCAGGAACATTTCTGCTGTGAAAATCCCTGTGAAAACCTGGAGTGGGGAGGAGAGACAAAGAGCAGGCAGAGTGGCTTTCATTAGTGGTTTGATCTCCAGGCTAAATCTCAGCAAGACAATGTGGTCTAAGCCTAAGTCTACATGACCAAGCCCTGCATCCCAGCAGGAGCAGATCCACAGGGAAGGTTCCCCACTGCTCTCTCACCAGATTTCCCACGGAGAGCACGTGCTCGAACTGCGGGGTCATGGGGTGGTGCTCCATGGCCATGAACAGCGTGTTCAGCACGATGCAGATGGTGATGGCCAAGTCCACAAAGGGATCCATGACAATCAAGTTCACGATCTCCTTCAGCTTCATCCAGTAGGGGTGGCATTCCCAGATCAGGAACGTGTTGGCAAATTTGTACCAGCAAGGGGGACACTTCCTCTGGGACTCCTCCAGCTCTGCAGGGGCAAAACAAAACAGAGCTCAGGCTGCTCCCCTGAGGCTGAAGACAAAGACTTACAAAGCCATGAACCTTCTGACCATGGCCATGGCAGAATTGGGTCCAGTTTTCGGACTGGTTGGACATCAGGAGGAATTTCCTCCTGGAAAGGGTGGTCAGGCCTTGGAAGGGGCTGCCCAGGGAGGTTTGGGGTCCCCAGCCCTGGAGGTGTCCAAGGAAGGACTGGAGGTGACACTCAGTGCTCTGGGCTGGGGGACAAGGTGGGTTCCATGGGCTGGGAGGGCTTTTCCAACCTCAGGGATCCTGGGATTCTCTGATTTTATGATTGTACTGAGCTTCTCTGCCTTCTCTGTCCCCACACAAGAGCTGCACCTCACCTGGCCCAGGTCACCAAACCTGCAGTTCTAACCCCAAGCTCCACCTGAATTTTATGATTCAATGCAAATGACTCCAAACCAAGGGCTATATTTAACTCAGAACTGATCAAGGTAAAACAGTTTAAATCAAAGTTACAGACTCCAAACTGCCTCTGGTGCCAGTTTTTAAATAACTGAGATGAATTCTGTGCTGAACACGGCCCTGCTCTAAAAGAGGAAAGAGATGACATAATGCTGCGAGGGATCTTCAGCAGGAATAACCTGATTAAGACAAACCACATCCATTTACAGAAATCCAACACGATGCTGCATCCATTTTTTTTTTTCAAACTGCCTTATTTCAAGTGCTTTGGGGAAAAAAACCTCCAACTATGGAGTTCCCCCCTCCGTTTGTTGCCTTGCTGTGCTTCCAGTCAGGCTGTGCAGCTGTGAGTGCTCAACTTTTACTTCTCCTGGGTAGGGAAAGGACCACTGTGCTCTCCTTCCCATTGGTTCCCTGGTTGCTTAGTGTTGAGTTGCCTTGGAACTGGGGAAGTTAAAAGGAGGCCCGTGGCTCTGGAGCCCGTGGGCGTCTGCGCAGGAGGGAAGTGCAGCAGAGCCCTGCTCTGCTTCTAAGTATATTTAGTTTTCATACAATTTTATTGCAGGAGGCAGCAGGAATTTGAGATCATCAACCTCATGTGGCTGCTGTTCAGAAATTCCTGCTGGCTCCTGCATAACATATTTGGAACTCTCGTCTCCATGTGCTGTCCATTCCAGAGTTCCCATCATCCAGCAGCCCCTCTCCCTCCTGACAGCTGTCACACTGCAGCTCTTGGGGTGGCTCCAACGCTTTCTTCCCATGGACTGCACCAAAGGAGGGGCTTTCCAGCCCCTGGGAGATGGAACAAGACAGAACACCTGGACCAGACTCCTCTCTGCTCTGTGCACCCTCACTATTGTAAAGTTACAACTCCTTGTTGTCTTCACTTCCATCCCTCTGCAATCCAGATGCAAAACGAAGTAAAGTTTAATGAACACTTCTGGATCAATAATGACTCCAAATTTAGGCAAAACCAATGCAGGAATAGGCACTGCCTGAAAGCAGGGGGAGCTGAATCCCACAAACCTGCAGGGAACATGTGGCCCAGGTGCCCCAGGCTCCAAACTGCTCTATTTGGGGCTCTACACCCCTCACCAGCCCCCTGACACACCACAGAGTCCCAGAATGGGCTGGGTGGGAGGGACCTTAAAGCTCATCCCATCCCACCCCCTGCCATGGGCAGGGACACCTCCCACTACACCAGGTTGCTCCAACTTGGCCTTGGGCACTTCCAGGCAAGGGACAAAGTCCCAAAGTCCCTCTCCAGCTCCCCTGGAGCCCCTTCAGGCACCAGCAGGGGCTCTGAGGTGTCCCTGGAGCCCCCAAACCACACCTACCCTCAACAAGGGTGTTGGTCAGGCCGGTCATGACACTGTTGGTGCGATCCTTCCTCCCGTAGGACGCGTTCACCTGATCCATGGAGACCAAGAGAGACCCGCCAGGTTTCTTCCTGATTTCAATTTCAGTCGTACCCTGCAAAGTTCAGATGATGATTAACACAAACTCTTGAGTCTCCCCAGGCTCTCACACACCCTCAGCCCAGAAACACGGCATTTATTCCATATTTCCACATTCTATATTGTCTGTATTCTGTATTTCCTGCTGTTCTTCCCACTTTACTTCAATATCTAAGTGGTCAAACCAAAACTCAGGCCCTCGTTTCTGCTGGGCCAGTGCTTTGCAGCCTCAGACAAATTAAGGATTATACTTTAAAGAACACTTTCAGATGTTTTTTAAAGAACTGCTGCAGCACCACACATTTCACTCTCTGTGCTCCAACCAACCAGATGGGCAGTGACTCTTTCACCAACCCGTTGGTCAGAGCTGAACTTCACCCCAACCTCATCAGAGCCACCCAATAATAAGGTTTATAATTCAACAGTATCAACATTTATTTCAAAATCTGCACCTGAAAATCAGGCTGAAAGGAGCTCGGCCCCACCACGGGGAACTCGGGGGGATTCCTCCCACTGCAGCCCACGATGCAGCTGATTTTCTACCACAGCAGGGATGTGAAATCCCTTGGCATTCCACCTTGGGAAGGATCACTCTGCTTCCCTCCACCCAGAGCTGGCATCTCCCAAGGCACCTCAGTTTCCCTTCCCAGGATTGCTCTGGAAATGCCCAGAAAATCCAGACAACTGGGCTTTTTTCTCTCCCTGCACTGAGTCAGTAAAATAACTGCTAATTAATACTTTCTCCCCACACAAGCACCATGCAGGGTTTACTGTTCCCACCACATCACCCAGGCTGTGTTAGGAAAGAGGATTAAACACTGGAGCAAAACTCTGTATTAACATGGGAAGAACAAAACCAGGTAGCAAGTGATGCTTAACAGAACCAATGGCAAGAATTCAAATAATTAAAAAACCAGCTTGGAATTTACAGGCACCAGATTTTTCCAGAAACAACTGATCCACTAAAAGGTTTCTCAACACCAATTCATTCAACTAATCCCAAAACGCCACGGTCAAGGAAAATCCAACAATTAAAAAAGAGTATTTTGAGAAATCCTTTGACCCTCAAAGATTTTATCTTATTGTGGAGAATATTTGCAACAACCTCTGTGAGCTGGGGTGGTTTTCCCATTCCTGGGCTTTACACAGCTCTGACAACACACCAAGGTTCCCACTGTTCTTAGTCCTTTAATGAAGGACTCAACTCCAAGCCTTTTTCTTCCCAGGGAGCTGGAGCGGGTGGGTTGTTGATGGAAGGAGGGAAGGAGGGAAAGGGGCAGTGGAAACTCAGGGTGTTTATCAGGATGGATAAACAGTACAGCCATCAGAGCGACCCATCCCACTGGGGTTGTGCTCCACTTCTGGGGGAGGAGGAAGAGGAAGAGCAGAAGGAATCGGAGAAGGAAGAGGAGAAGCAAAAGCAGAAGGACCTCTGCCTAGGAACCTTGGTCCCTTCCAACCTTCCCCTTCTGCACCACCAGAGGTTTGAGCCACATCAGGAACATAAAGATTTGGAAGGAGGGCAAGGAGGAGGAGAAGAAGGAGGAGGAGGAGAAGAAGGAGGAGGAGGAGAAGAAGGAGGAGGAGGAGAAGAAGGAAGAGGAGGAGGAGGAGGAGGAAGGAGGAGGAAGGAGGAGGAAGGAGGAGGAAGGAGGAGGAAGGAGGAGGAAG
>JAWWMP010000073.1:2674799-2686414 GCA_035047865.1 Dendrocincla tyrannina | reverse complement strand
CCCCCCCAGACCCCAATGAGTGTCCCCTCAGTCTCCTCCTCACCCTCAGCTGCTCCTCCAGACCCTTCCCCATCCCCATGTCCCTCCTCAGAACCCTCTCCAACTGCTCTAGGCCTTTTCCATACTGTGGTGCCCCAAAGTTCACACAGTCCTACAGAGGACTGGAAAATCCAATGCCACCTCAGCAGGAGGCAATTGGAAAGTGTCAGATGAGTGAGGGGACCTGGTGACACCACCCCGAGCAGCCTGGGCAGTGCAAGCTTTAAGGTCCCTCCCAACCCAAAGCACTCCAGGATTCCATGATTTTATGATTCCTCAGCTCAGGGGTTTCAGGCAGATTCGCTGCACCTCATGTTTTTAATAAAACATGATCATCCTTTGCTTTGATTAGCTCCCCTCATTTCCATTTGCATCCCTCATTTTCATTTGCATCCTTCATTTCCATCCTTTATTCTTCACTGCCTCTTTCTGAGCCACAGGAAGGTTTGACCAGCCCCTTTCACAGGGGGACAAACCCAAGATACAGAGAAGAGGTTCAGTGCAAGGTACCAGAGCTCTATTTCACCCCAATTTAGAGAACATTTCCTCTGTGCTGTCTGGGGAGAAACTTGCTATGAAAAAGCAAAGGAATGTTCAATATTCAAGATTTTTCCTGGTGCAGAAAGGCCTCAAGGGCTTCCAAAAACTCAGGCTCTCCTAGAGGGGGTTCAATCATGCCCTTGGCACAAAAGGGTTGTATCTGAGCCTACAGGTAAAGCCTCTGCAAACAGGGTGGTTACAGGGATCAGTGAGGGATTGATGGTATTTATTGCAACCCAGGGCCCTTTAAAGCTGGTACTTGGCAATTTAGGGAGAAATAAAGGAAATAACCAGTTCCCAGGTGGGTTTTGGTCTCTGTGCACCCACCCAGGTGAGCTCACAACTGCTCTGAAGTCAAACTCCAGTGCCCAGGAGCTGCTGGTTATTGGCTTTTTGTGGCCAGTGTTCAACTCCTTGGAATAATTCAAATAAGTAATAAAAGGGAAGGAGAAGAGCAGGAACTCAGGAACCTCAACCACCTTGGGTGCAGAATCCAGGCACAAATAGGCATTTAATATGACTCAAGCATTTAACTACAACTCAAGTGCTCTGAAGCCTGGGAAGGTTCCTACAGGATCCCTGTTCCCTCAGCTGTTGGAGACTGTGGGACCCCAACAATGTGCACCTGCAATGCCCCAAAAATAAATGTAAAGGGGGAAAAAAGTCTCTTCCACCAGCAACTGAGAGACCACTGCCATGGACCTGGTTTCCATCAGCAGGACTAAGCCTGAGCCAGGATCAACTCCATAAGGAAAAGGCCAGGAATGGGGGGTTGCATTTCCTGCTGGGACTCAACACCCCTGTGATCCTCAACATCAGCCCATGGGAGCTGAACTGGCATGAGAAAGGGATGAGGAAGGGAAATCAAGGGATTTCCTCTGGCACTGAACCTGCCTTGGGAATGGGTTCATAACCACAGGTTATTAATGGGCTATTAATGGGCTATTAATGGGCTATTGAGGGGGTAATGACTGTCCAACCTCCAGGAATATTTCAAACACCAGCCCCAGGAGGAAGGAGAGGCAGAGACTGGAATGTGAAGGTATTTGGCTGCTGGTCCTACACTGAGCCACCAAAAATCTCAATTCATTAAGGCACTTCTCCAAAAATCCTATTTTTTTGCAGCTCCACCAGCTCCATGGTGAGATTCCATCAGGATAAAGCTTCCTTTGGAAGGATCAGGGCAGAAATCCCATCTCCCTTGGTTTGGCTTTTGTCCTTGCAACCCCTCCCTGTCCCAAAAGCCCCTGAGACAGCCTGGAAACACAACTCACGCCATCATGATGACACTGAAATCCAGCCAGTTCCAGGGATCCCGCAGGAAGGTGAAGCCATCTATACAGAACCCCCGGGCAATGATCTTCACGAGTGACTCGAAGGTGTAAATCCCAGTGAAGGTGTACCTGGCCAGAGGGCAAAAGGGCACTGTCAGCTGGAATTCCAAGCATTTCTCTGCACAGAAAAGGGCCCTGAAGGACAATGTGCTCATGCAAACAGAGGGGAGGAGGAGCAGGGTAAGAACTGGGGCTCTGGGAGGTTCTAGCACACAGGAGCTGGTACTTACTCCACATTCTTGGACCATTCGGGTGGGTTACTAAAAGTCATGAACACACAGTTGGTCAAAATAGTGCACATGATGATCATGCTGAACACTGTGGGGCACAGTCAAGGAGCAACGGGACACGTGCTGGCAAAATCCCCCCCAAAAGGCCCCCAAATGCAGGAAAACTCGACCACTGCCAGGCTCTTCCTTCCCTGGGGGCTGCAGGAAGAGCCCAGAGCCCTCCAGCAGTCTTGGGAAAGAAGACTGCTTATATATTATATACTATATGCTAATATAATATATAATACATAAGATGGAATAGATAATACATAA
This sequence comes from Dendrocincla tyrannina, assembly GCA_035047865.1. Lineage (NCBI taxonomy): Eukaryota > Metazoa > Chordata > Aves > Passeriformes > Dendrocolaptidae > Dendrocincla > Dendrocincla tyrannina. Next base: position 2,683,959 of record JAWWMP010000073.1, on the reverse strand, counting down.
AATACAATCTTTATATATAATTTCTATGCTATGCAATATCCTCTATATAGTATTAATATACTATATATACTATTTATATACTATATATACTATTTACACACTACATATACTATTCATCTAATATATATACTATTAACACACTATATATACTATTTACATACTATACATATTATTTACACACTATATATACTATTGACATACTATACATACTATTTATACACTATGTATATATCATATTACTAGTATATATTTATATACCATATACTATATTTATAGTATATAAATAGCATTTTATGCCACCATTCAACTCATCATCTGTTTTCTGGTGTGTCCCAGTAATTAAAAAACATCCCAGGCTTAAAGGCAAACATCTCCCCAAATAAACAATCCCAGTTTGGCAGTAGCATGAGAACACCCTGTCGTGCTTGGGAAAAACCCCCAGGAACCCTTGCCAGCCCCTCGGTGTGTTTGGGAGCTGGTGGCTGATTTGAGCAGCTCCATTTCCCAGTTTGAAGTGGGGTTTAATCCCTGAATTATTAGCACTAAAAACCCAGCTCGGCTCCAAAGCTGTTTGACTTCCCAAATTATTCCAGGAGGGTCTGAGAGATCTCAGACCAAGCCCCAGGAGCCTCCAGCAGCATCTTGGGCTCAGCCTGACAATCTGCATCCCTTGGCTGCATCCCAGACATGCAGGGGGAGGAAAGGCCACAAGAACTCACACAGAGCCAAAGGAAACATTCCCAAGATGGAAAAGCTTTTCCTCCACCTGAGAAGCAGGAATGGAGGGGGACAGAAAATTCTAACCCAGCAAATAAACGTGTTTCTGTTTCAGAGTCACACCTAGAGTACATCATCATAATAATACATAATATACAAACACACAGGGCAAAGCAGCTCACCAATAGCAACGCTTTTTTCTCCTAATACCACCATCAGCTGATGCTCCCAAAGCCACTGGAGCTGCCTGAGCCCTGCAGAGGAACATTTTGGAAAAGCTGTGCCATTAGAAGGATGTTTTAGAGATGCCAAAAGAGCAGAAAACCAGTCAGTGTCTAATTACAGACAAGGTGGCTCTGGCTCCCTCTCCAGATAATAATCCTATTTAATATTTAGTGTTGATTTACATCTTTTTTAGTTCTATTTTACCATTTCAGCAGCTGTTAAAGCTCAGCTCCTCTTCACATGAGCACAACTTTAAATGATATCTGTTCCAAGACTTACCCACGTGTGTGGGATGGGAGAATGGACACAGGGAAAATAAAAGTTTCCTTCACTGGATGTGGCTCAAAGACAGCAATTTTTCAACCCAAAAAAGCAGGTTTTGTGTATATTCTGAGGCCAATCCACCTCCCCAGGTGCAGGACTGCCACTCCTAGGTGGGAATGGAGCAAAAGACAGTTTGGGAGGGCAGAGATTTGACAGGTTGGAGTTTTCCAGTGGACACACAAAGGCAGAGAGAACTCGGTAATAAAAAGGATATGAATGTATCAAAATTTTAATAGCTATTCTTCTAAACAGATTAAAAGGACTTAAAATGTACAAGGCAGGTGTGGCACTAAATCGGAAGAGTGTTTTCCCTCTGTTTAGTACTACAAAGGTCTGCAGAGAAACAAAGAGAGAGAGAGAGTTAATGCAGGAAAATCAGAGCAGGAATTGTAAAAAAAGGAAAACCAAACAACTTCCATAGTAAAAAAATCACATTTTCTGGTTTTTTTTAGAAGAATGATCTCCTTTATGAAGCTCTCAGTAGGGTGAGACATACCAGGACATCCTGGCCAGCCCCACCAGCACATCCTGGATAATTCCACTCCAAACATCCATTTCAGCAGAGACTTCAGAGCAGAAGCCAAACCTCCCATCCAAGCCCACGTTTTCCTCTTCCAGAGCACCATCACCCCTATCCAAGGGTTGAGAACAGAGGCCTCAAGTGCCTCAGGACCAGGATCCAGGAGCAGCTGTGGCAGCTGAGCCCCCACCACAGCCCCGAGCTCCATCTCCTCCTCATGGCACAGCCTGTGCCTCCTTCCCCAGGGAATGCTGCTTTTTCAGGACACCACTCACCTGGAGAGAGACCAGCAGGTGACCAGCAGGAACCACTGGTGGCACTCCCTGCCTTTAACTAGAGACAGGCCTGAGATCTGAGGCTCGTTTCTTCACACTGACCCTGTGGAATGACTCCTGCCAAGGGGAGGCAGAACTGCCCAGCCCTGAACCACAGAGCCCCTGCTCCATCTCCCCACGGGGCACTGGGAGCATCCCCGGCACAACTGGCTCTGTGGGTGCCTCATTGCACCCACCCAAAGCACCCCCCACCCGACTGGGAGGGCAGGAAGCCTCCTGAGTGCCCTGAGAAGCCAAAGCCCTTTCCCTGGCACCCTTTATCCCATGTTTCTTCTCTCCAGGGTGGCCCTGGACTCGTCTCCAGCCCCCCAGCTGGCACAGCCCCGAGTTCCTGCAGCCCAACCCCAGGGAATGCTCAGGGCTCGCTGCCAACACCAGTTTCCCTTGGGGACTCCCTCCTGGGGAATTTGTCATTTCCCTCCTCGCAACCGATTTGAGCTCGTTTGGCTCAATTAGACCACTGAGCAGTAAATTATTTGCAAATGAAATCCAAACCAGGATTCACATTCTTCATTAGCAGAACCACTAATGCAGCCCCATCAAGAGCATCTGAAGACATCCCTGGACAGCTCTTCAATTGCAGCATCAAGAATTAATGACCAGATCACCTTGGCACGGAACAACCTTCTAAGAGGCCCAAAGTTTTGCAAAATTGCAACTCCAAAGTGCTCAAGGGTCACCCAGTTCTAGGAACCAGTTTTGTTCCCTTCCCTGACACCATGAACTTTCCAGGATTTGCATCCCATTCCTTTTTGGATCTCAAATTTTAAGGCTCTGGAGCAGGACACCCATCCCACTGGGATGCTCCCACATCCTGTAAGCAATGAAAGCTCTGATGTGTCTGAGCTGAGTGTTCTGTGGGACCAGGAGAGCTGGACAAGGACAGGAATTCCCCAAAAAGCCACACAGCAGCTCCGAGTCACAGCTCAGCTCATTGTGCCTCCAATTCCCAGGGGAAAATCCCTGTGGAGGGGCCTGTGGCTCGCTCAGACACAGCTCAGTGAGCCAGGAGGGAAACCATCCTCCCCTGGGGACACGGGGACAGGGAGTGTTGCTTCACAGAGGCAAAACAACCCAAACCTCGGAGCCAGCTGGATCAGCCAGGGATGGGGGATGGAAAGGGCTCCACAGGGAGGGTCAGAGCCCTTTGCCCTGGGGTGTGGGAGGATCACACAGGGACACACCTTCAGAAGCTGTTCCACAAGGGCTGACCCAGCAGTCTGGCACTCCCTGCTGGAAAATCACAATTCTCACAGGATCCCTGAGGTTGGAAAAGCCCTCCAGGACCAGAGTCCAACCTGTGCCCGATGCCCACCTTGGCACTGAGTGCCACGTCCAGGTGTTCCCCGGGCACCTCCAGGGATGGGGACTCCAACCCTCCCTGGGCAGCCCCTTCCAAGGCCTGGCCACCCTTTCCATGAGGATATTCAAGCTGTTTCATCCCTTTTCCTACCAAACATGACCTCCAGGTTGTGCTTGTGCTCTTCACCCCCACCTGTTCGGTGCCCGTACCTGAGGCAGCTCCTGGTTTGCTCTCCATGCTCTGCCCACATTTTTAGGCCACAAAACTTGTTGAATTATTCCTGCCTGTAAAGCCCATCATCCCTGGGCCTTTCAGTACACCCCTCACACCAACAAAGTGCCCCAATTCCAGTCTGCTCATCGATCCCAACAGTTCCGAGACCCACCATTCCCCAGTGCATCCCATAAAACCCTGGGTAAACCTCCAACCCAGCTCATCAATAGAAAGAAAAGCCCAAAAGCCAAGAAGTGTTTGGCAATTTAAAGCCTCTCTCAGGTTCTCTTTCTGCTGCTCACATATTAAAACTCCATTTGGAAATGGCTGAGAGCTCCTAAAACGTTCGCTGGGGCCGGGCCAAGAAGGTCCTTAAGAGCTTTTAAGATGTGCTGAGACAAAGCTCAGAACTCTGAGGAAGGTGGCACCTGGAAAAAGGCATTTTGGACATGGCTGTGTCTGGTTGAACTTCCAAAGCCTCAGTTTGTTGTTGGAGCCATGAAAAATCTCCGTCCACCTCAAAGCTGGTGAGAGCCACGTGCTACCAAAACCTCAGAAATGGGGCTCCTAAAAAGAAGGAAGATCCCAAATTTCCCACATTAATCTGCGAAATGGTGACTGTGCTGGAGGGCAGGAGGGAACTGATGGGGGGGTGGCAAGGAACGCTGCAGCTCTGGGGAGATCTAAGACTCTCCTGCTCCCTGCAGGTTTAACACTGAGCAGTTCTGTGGTGGCTGGAGAGCGAGGAGGAGTGGGCAGGAGATCTCCGAGGGAAACAGCTCCAGGAACAGCCTGGGAACATATGGAAGCACATTCCTGCAGCAGGGACACGGTGAGGGCCCCACAGTCAGCGCTGAGCAAGAGGCAGAGTGATGACTTGCCAGTGGCACTGCTGGAAAATGGATGTCCAGGGAACTCGGGCACTCTGAGGGCTGAGGAATCGCAGATGGAATTAGGGCAGCCCTGGGGAGAGGGGTTTGGGGAGCTGAGTTTGGGACGTGCCCCAGCCCAGGAACCCCCCTGGGCTCATCCCCAGCAGGGCAGGGGGTGGTTCTGGTTGTTTCAACAACCCTGGGGTTGCTCACACGGGGATGTTCTCCCGAATTTTGCTGCCATGTGTGAACAAGAAGTTCAGGTACCAACCCTTTGGGGGTTTTTACGTGGAATGTTCTGAGTTTCCACAACAAATAACACGACCAGCATTGCCCCAATATTGCAAAAGGCAGTGAGACTGTGGGAACAAGAGCAAAGGGCTGATTTTCGAGGTGGTTCTGGCTCTCCCCTCTGTTCCCCTGAAACGCAGAGCCCTGAGCAGTGCCACGACCTTGCAGAGCCACCAGCCCTCCCTGCAGACGCCACAGTACAGAGGCAGATGTGGCTCCTGCAGCTGGGCCCTCGCAGCCCTGTGACTCTCCCAGGCCCACACGGCCAAGGTGACATTCCAGGCCCCAGGGCCCCTTTCCAAACCGGGCATGTGACTGGGGGAAGCTGCAAGTCACTCCATTGGCACGAAACCTGGCGAGATCCTCAGGTGCTCCTCTGCCGGCAAGAGGTGACCTCGGACGTCCCACTCCAGCCTCGGATGCTCAGGCTGGGTGGACAACCTTCCTTTTTCCACTGGAATCCACCCAGCTCAGCTTATCCATGGTCTCAACTCCCAGAATATTCAGGGACCTTCTGCTGCCTCATAAATGGAGCCAATGGCAGGAGCACCTTCCCCTTATCCTGCAGCAAGGATGAGATTCCTGCCCAGGGAAGGGGCTCGAGGAAAACGACCCCAAGCCTGGGAAAAGTCACGTCCAGTGGGAAAGAACAGGCTGAGGAGCTGTTTGTAGGAGGGATGGGCTGGGTCATAAAGGGAACAGAAGGAAAGGGAGGGGCAGAAGATGGGAAAACATTGTAAGACAGAAATCCTGATAAGGTTGTGGGAATAACAGAGGAAGATGGTCCTGAGCTCTCCCTTCTGCTCCCATCGCTGGGGCTGCTCCTGAGTTTGGTTGCCACATGTGAGCAGGGAATTTCAGGTACCAGCCTTTTGGGGGGTTTAACTGAAATGTTTTGGGTTTCCACAGCAAATATCATGGCCAGTATTGCTTCAACAACTCCTTCAGACCAGGAATTAGATGTCCATTACAATGTGAAAACAAGGAATAATGAAAAAACTCCCTCTGGTCCTTACAGAGATAAAAAGGAGCCAAAGGAGCTCCCAAAGCTGCTGCCTGTGAGCAAGGGGATTCCAGGTTCTCCTCGGAGTCATCACTTACCCCTCACTGAAAGAGAGACACTGAGGGGCTGGAGAGTGCCCAGAGATGGGACCAGAGCAGGGGAAGAGGGTGGAACACCAGGAGGAGATGGGGGAGCTCGTCCTGGAGAAAAGGAGGCTCAGAGGAGACCTTCTCATTCTCTACAACTCCCTGACAGGAAGGGGAGCAGGGAGGGGGTCAGGTTGGACACCAGGAGGAATTTCTGCCTGGAAAGGGTGGGCAGGCTTTGGACGGGGCTGGCCAGGGAGGGTTGGAGTGCCCAAGGAATGACTGGAGGTGGCACTCGGTGCTCTGGGCTGGGGGACAAGGTGGGCATGGGTTGGACTGGATGATCCTGGAGGGCTTTTCCCACCTCCAGGATTCCGGGATTCCTGTGTTGTAAAATGAAACTGAGCCGAGCAAAGAGCAGCACCTTGGACAGAACCACTGCTGTGACTGCCCGTGCCACAATCCTGTTCCCAGGTCGCTCTGTCCCTCCTGTAAAGATCAATTAACAAGCGCCTGGAAGTTCAGCTGCTCCCTTAAAATGCAGCTGCAGTTTCCTCAGAGAAACCAAGATCACCGTGTCCTCCTGCAAGCAAAAGCACCGGCTGATTCGTCCCTGTGCACGCTGCAGAAGCACAGCCCTGTGATGCAAAGCCTTCTGGAGAGGAGGGATAAAAAAAAAACCTTGGAAAACTTCCCATGATTCAAGCAGATTCGCAACTCCTGATGATTCAGAGAAGGGCCTTTTTTAATGGCCTTAAAAAAAGAGCTTGGTGGGAAGTCACTGACTATGGGAAGCAGCAGGAAGGGCACACCCAAGGAATGGCCACAGAGGGAGGGGTGGAAGGGAAGGGAGCACAGAGCCAGGGATGGTGGGCAGAGCATGGATCCAGTTCCCTGGGAAGAGCCAGGCCCTGCTCCCAGCACAGCACAGACAGGGCTGGGGGGGTTTGCCTCCCCTCTCCAGAACCTTCCCTACATCTCCACTCCACGAGCAGGTGACTCCCCAAGGAACCCACGGAGCTCCTGGAGAGGGGGCAGAGGCTGCTGGGGATGGCAGTGGGTTATTTGCCCCCTGAAAATGAAAGGGTTTCAATAGTGTTGTGTGGGAGGCAAATATGGAGCTGGAGGGAGTGGGAGGATAAAGGGTAAATTCCTCCCTGAGAGGGTGGGGAGGCCCTGGAATGGATTTCCCAGAGGATGCCCCATCCCTGGAAGTGTCCAAGGCCAAGCTGGAGCATCCTGGGTTAGTGGAAGGTGTCCCTGCCCATGGCAGGGGGTGGGATTGGATGGGCTTTAAGGTCTCTTCCAGCCCAAGCCATGCTGGGATTCTCTGAAATCCTCTCACCAAAACCCAGGAACACCAGATTGGTTTAATAAAGAGAGAATAAAAAAGAAAAAACATTCCTGAGGATCCCTAAGGTGCCTCCTCCCCCCAGGAGCTCCTGGCAATGCATCTCCTGAAGCACCACATCCCCTGGACTGTGCCTGGGACCCATCACACCCAGGTCACCCAGTTCCAAAGCCCTGAGCTCAGTCAGCACCCCAATACATCAAATAACCACCAAATTCACCACGGAAAGAACAGTCACACCCAACATTCCCCAAATTCAGCTGATTCCATGGGAATGACACCCTGCCAGTCTCAGTGTCACTTCAGAGTGTGGCACAAACATCTGTCCCAACACAAACCCACCAACCATTTGCTGCCCAGGACAGGGATTCACACACAGCCACTTGTCCCCTGTTTGGAACAGTCACGTCACAGCTCCTGTCACCCAGTGGCCAAACCTGCAGCTCCTCCAGTGACAGCTGAGCCTCAGTCAGAGATGGCAACTACCTCAGCTTGCTCCAGTTAAGGTTATACCAAAGAAAGTGATGAAACTGAACTCAGAGAACCTCAGTTTCAGCCTTCTGAGAGAATCTGTGACCAGGCTCCTTCCTACTCCACCCCCAGGAGATCCCTCCCCTCCATCCCCAGCAGTCACTCCCCTCACACCATTTCTGAGTACACCCCACAAGCTCCTCCTGCCACATCCCCCTGACTTGAAGAATAAAAGCTATCAGGATGAAATCCATGGTCCCGTGTCCCACTGCTTCATCACCTCCCCATCCACACTGGATTCCATGCAAGAGCTGAAATGCCCACTCAGACCATCACAGTCACCCTCAGTTCCATCCCCCCTATTGCCTTGATGGGTAGAACTGGCACATGGACACAACCTGCTCTATTTGTGCTTTCCAGACCCTGCTCTCTTAAATCCATCCTTGAAGATCGACCACATAACAATTAAACCTCATCAAAAAAAAAAAAGATATAACAAGCCAAACCAGCCCCATCCAAGACTCCATCCTTTGTCTTCCGCTCCAACCATACCCAAACCTGCCACTTCCCAAGGCAAAAAGGTGCTTTAGCGGCTCCTTTCTCGCCAGACTCACTTTCTGGGTCATATAATAAGGGTCAAAGTCCTCCAGTGGCACAGCAACCAGCCCTTTTGGGATGTCCCCGTAGATGAAAGGCAAATTCTTCCCCGCCTCAAGGTCACTGTTTGGTTTGGGTTTGCTGTCCTCGTCGTCATCGCGGTGGCTGCTGTCCTGCTTGGAGCGCTGCTTCTTCTTCAGCTCCGCGATGTGCTTCTCGATGTTGGCCAGGGACTCCGGAGTGAAGGGCTTGAAACTCTCGGGGCCTGGTGGTGCGAGCAGCCGCGCTGCCATCTTTTCATCCTGCAGCAGCTCCCGTCGCGAAGGGGCACCCCGGGCGGCTCAGCTCTGCGGGGCAAAGGCGGGCACAGCGTGAGAAAGGGACCCTCAGGTAAAAACCCGCCCCCAGCGGCAGCCAAAACCCCCCTGGGACCCCCCGAGGGACCCCCAAACCCCGCAGAAAGGTGCACGCAGACACGAGGACACGGTGCTGGAAACCCACGGGGATCAGGAGTGGGCTGGGCTGGGAGGGAGCCACGAGGATCGCCCAGGTCAGCTCCTGGCCTGGCAGACACCCCAATAATCCCACCCCGTGGTGAGTGTTGCACAGACACCCCAATAATCCCACCCTGGGCCTTAAAATCCTGCACAGACAAACCAACAATCCCACCCTGGGCCTTAAAATCCTGCACAGACACCCCAACAATCCCACCCTGTGCCTTAAAATCCTGCACAGACACCCCAACAATCCCACCCTGGGCCTTAAAATCCTGCACAGACATCCCAACAATCCCACCCTGGGCCTTAAAATCCTGCACAGACACCCCAACAATCCCACCCTGGGCCTGAAAAT
>JAWWMP010000073.1:2641004-2653666 GCA_035047865.1 Dendrocincla tyrannina | reverse complement strand
ACATCAGGAGGAATTTCCTCCTGGAAAGGGTGGTCAGGCCTTGGAAGGGGCTGCCCAGGGAGGTTTGGGGTCCCCAGGCCTGGAGGTGTCCAAGGAAGGACTGGATATGAGGAGCATTTGGAGCAGGACCCTCTCCCACACCAGGTTTTCCATTCTCTGTCCCAGCCCACTCTCCCAAAGTAGGTTGGGTTGGTTTGTCATCTCCACAGAACTCTGATTTTCTGGTTAACAGATTTTTCTGAACCAGGAAAACTCACTGCAAGAAGAAAACGTTGCAATCTTTACATCACAAACATCCAAATTCATCCATTATAACACTATTTCCCTTTTTCCTGTTTAACAGAACCAACAATTTGGCCCTTAATTTTAGGGTTGTTTCGCCATGTGGCAACAGGACAGACTTTTCACTGTGGCCTTTACCACAGTTGCACAATCTGCACCACTTGCCATGGACTGTGTTGACACAACTATGACCTGAGGGAAAGTGAACTCTAAAATCCTAGAACTTTGGATTTTCATCCCTTATCAGGGCTTTGTTACATCAGCTCCCTGTTTCTTCAAAAGAATTTTACAATCATTTATTTACACTATAACGCCTCTTTAAATTAGCAGTTTAATTTTTACCTTAACTTTGGGGGCTAATCAGAACTTTATAGCTCATCCCAGGCCAAATTCAAATCCCATTTAATACCAGTGAAAGTTTTTTTCAAAATACCTGACTGCAAATCAGGTCTGAATGACTCCAGCTCTATTTCTAAATTTAAATTGATAGCCATTATTGTTACCCAAATCTAGGCACAAGCAGAGTCTTTACAAGCATTGTGGGGCTGAGCCTCCTTCCCAACGAGGCAAATTTATTCCAGGAAATATTTGCTATGTAATTTTCAATGTGTATTCCTAAAGGAGCATGAGCCAAAGAGGGCAGGGTTAGGTGGGATATTGGGAAGGAATTCCTCCCTGAGAGGGTGGGGAGGCCCTGGAATGGATTTCCCAGAGGATGCCCCATCCCTGGGAGTGTCCAAGGCCAGGCTGGAGCGACCTGGGCTAGTGGAAGTTGTGGGACTGGATGGGCTTTAATGTTCTATAAAAACAATCAGGTAAAAGCAGGCGGATTCTCTGGCAGGAATCCGTGTTTCTGGCGAGCCGTGCTGGGCCTGCACAACCTGCACCGGCACGGCCCCCACACGGCCAAGAGGAGCATCCGGAGGATCCTGGTGCACTCGGAGTTCCGCGGCGAGACCTTTGAGAACGACGTGGCGGTGTTCGAGCTGCGCTCGGCCGTGCCCTTCAGCCTGCACATCCAGCCCATCTGCCTCCCGCCGGCCCCGCTCGGCCCCCTCGTGGAGAACGGCAGCGACTGCTACGTGAGCGGCTGGGGCCGCACCACCGAGAAGGGTAAGGACAGCTCCTTCCTGCCCGCCGAGCCGCCCCTCGGCTCCGCCCCGCCGGGAACACACACATCCACTGGGCACCCGCACCTCGGGGCGCTTTGCCAGTCTTTCCGCGGGGAAATGGCTTCAAACTGCACGGGGGAAGGGCTAGGTGGGATCTTGGGAAGGGATTGCTCCCTGGGAGGGTGGGGAGGGTGCCCAGAGAAGCTGTGGCTGCCCCACCCCTGGGAATGTCCACGGCCAGGCTGGAGCAACCTGGGCTAGTGCAAGGTGTCTCTGTACGTGGCAAGGGATTGGAATGAGATGGGCTTTAAGGCCCCTTCCACCCCAAACCATTCCATGATTCCAACTGGATCTGCTCAGGTTATGGTCTCCTCACACAACTTCATTAAACTCTGCTTCCAGGGTTTTTTTCCATCACAGCCAGGTTAGAGCCACACAGCTCTAACCACAGGAATACATTCCCAGCCTTTCTTCCAAGTATAACATGAAAAAAAGGGAAGTAAACTCGCCTGACTTTCAGATTTGTGGTGCAGCTCAATGTGGTCTGCTGGAAACAGCTGCTTTATTGAAAAGCAATTATTCTGATGCTCCATGCTATGAACTGAGGGGCTCCAGGGATTTATGAATGACTACACCCCTCCCAGTTTTCTCTTTAATCCCAGTGGGCACAACCTCGATGCCAGCTGGTGTGTGGGAATGGTGGGGTCAGCTGGAGCCTGTTTGATAAGGCACCTCTGACACTCTGAGGGAGGAAGGGCTATCACCACTGATGCTGCTTCTGAGGAAAAGTTGCAAAATCTGCATCAACCCTGAACCCACTCCAGGTCCAACCACTGGGAGCAGGCAGGGCCGTGTCTGAACACATCCAGAACACACCTCAGCTGGCAAAACGGGGGAAAGCACAGCCCAAACTGCTGCACACCCCAGCACGTCTGACCTTTCCCATTTCTGCCTGCGTTCCAGGTACCATCTCGGCTGTGCTGAAGGAAGCCCGCGTGGAAATCCTCCCTGCCAGCCTGTGCAACAGCTCCGAGGGCTACGCGGGGCTCATGGACAGCAGGGTGCTGTGTGCTGGGGCCTGGGCCGGGGGCACCGACACCTGCCAGGTGAGGGCCCCGGGGAGGGGGGAGCTGGAGCACAGTTCAGGAAAGTGGCAGAAATGGCAACCAGAAAACAGGCCAAACGCAAAGGAAGCGTCAGAGAGGGGCGGTGACTGCAGGGCAAAAATATCTCAAGTGCATATTTGGTGACATGGGGAATCTGAGGAGAATCTGGGAATGCTGAGCAAAGGGAAAGGAGACAGAATGTAACATATTTGTGCCACAGAGGTGTCAGTAAGTGATGTATGACACAAGCACGCTGGACAGACACACGTGTGGCTGCACCACAGAGTGTGTGTAAAGCGCCAGTGTCTCACCTGGGTTTATGCTTGTGGAAGAGAGCAGCAGCTTGGACAGGGATGTGGCAGGATTTTCATTTCCATGCTCAGAAAAGCTAATTCTCAGGTCTGGAGCACTGGCAGAAGCTGCAGCACCAGCTGGGACATGGAGACATTTATAATTAAACCCCATAATGTATTCCTAAGTGCTTTGTCTGATACATTTCCTGCTTCCCTCAGCAGTTTTCCCTGAGCAGGTGACATGCCAAGATGCAGGAGGTGTGTGCTCCTTACCCTGGGTCTTGGTGCTTCCACACTGTGCACAACACATTCCCAATTAACTGAGGAGTGAGGAAGTTCAGGGAGACAAGGCTTGGCAGGGAAAGGTGCAGAGAGAAAACAACACAACTTTAACGACACTGAAGCAGTGCAGGCCTGGGGTTGTGGTGAGGGCAGTGTCTTGACCAGATTCGGGAGGAATTTCTGCATGGAAAGGATGGGCAGGAGCTGGAAGGGGCTCCCAGGGGGGTTTGGAGTCCCCAGCCCTAGTGGTGTCCAAGGAACTCAGTGCTCTGGGCTGGGGAACAAGGTGGGCATTGGTCACAGGGTGGGCTCTGATCCTGGAGGGCTTTTCCCTCCTCGAGGATTCTAACTCGGTGTCACCACATTTCCCGTGCCTTGCCCGTGCTGCCCTCGGTCCTGTCACTGAGCTGCTCTGAGTTACCCCGATGGTTCCTTCCTGCCCGAGCTCTGCACTCACACGGGCTGCTCTGTGCTGTTGGTTTGCAGGGCGACAGCGGCGGCCCCCTGATGTGTTACCACCCCGACAAGTATTACCTGATCGGCATCGCCAGCTTTGGGGTCGGCTGCGGCCGCCCCAAATACCCCGGGGTCTACGTGCGGCTGTCCCAGTACAGGACATGGCTCAAATCCACGCTCCGGCTCATCGGCAGGACTCCCCAGCCCTCGAGCACCACCACGCTGCCCCTGCTCCTCCCCCTGGCACACGTGCTGCTCGCTCAGACCTTCTAAGAGAGGGGCGGCCACTGCGGAGCTCGGCCCTGCCTGCGAAAGCCGGGGAAACGAGCGCCCTCCTGACTCACAATAAACCCGAGAGCCAAAGGACATGCATGCACTTCTCAGAGGAGTCGCGTTTGCAATTGTGTTTTGCGTTTCCTGCCTCTGACATCCACACTGACAGTAGAGGAAACAGTAACAGCCTTGGCCCTAATGATGGAAATCGAATATAGGAACGTTATCACCTGGAACCACTTTGCTCCCGCCCTGTTTCGGTGCTTTTCCAGCCTCCAGCACGTTAAACACACTCGCTGGTGCCACCAGGGTTTGTGGGTGGCAGATGCTCCCTCTGCCGGGTAAGAACCAGCAGAGCACACAAAGCTTTTAATTAACCGTTTAATTAACTAAACCTTAGCTGTGGCTCGGCTCATTGGAAAGTAGGAAGGTAAAAAGCCCCTGCAGAGAAGTAAAGGCTGTTCTGCACCCACAATTTTTAGCATCACAGGTGGTTTCATCCACTAAAACTGACAATTATTCCTGTCCACTGCATGATCCGATCCCACACAGGTATTCCCACCTGGACATCACCACTGCAGTTCTGTGTTAGTTAAAAATAAATAGGGACCATCAGAATTATAATATTTTGGCGACTTTATTTACCAAGGTCAAAATTTGCAACCATTAATTGTTTCAACAAATATTTACAATTCATGGAAAGCACGGACTGTTTGGAACCAACCAGAACAGCACAGGGTGCTGCATCTCTTACCCTCAGGAAGGAGAATTTACTCTTTACAATCGAGCTTTTCAAGTGAAGCCAAATTAAGAGCTTCACAATCAGTGATTAAAGAGCGAATTTGTGTTACTGTTTAATCTTCCCATGATGAAAAATCAGCTGCTCTTTCCAAAATACTGGTTTAAGAGGATAAAAATGACTCCTGGTGTGTCTGGCAGCAGGACAGGTGTTGGATAAAGAACTGGCCACCAGGTTTTTACAGTCTTAACACTTGGTAGATTTTGTTTATTATTATTCCATATTACAAAAGGCAAAGGAGAACACACAGTGAGGATCAGCCACCACAGAGTTCCCAGATGAGTTCAGAACTGCAGGTCAAACCCCCTGACACGCTCCAGGTAACACACACACCTGAGGGGAGAGAGCTGTTCCTTTTGCCTGAAATTCCACCAGAGAACCAGGGGGCACCGACACCTCTCCTGGGGCAGCTCCCTCAGGTCAGACATCCCAGACCTGGCCCTGCTCAGGGACATCCTGCCCAGCTCCCTGTCCTCCCCAGGCTCCCATCCTGCCCAGCTCCATGTCCTCCCCAGGCCCCCATCCTGCCCAGCTCCCTGTCCTCCCCAGGCCCCCATCCTGCCCAGCTCCCTGTCCTCCCCAGGCTCCCATCCTGCCCAGCTCCATGTCCCACCAGGCCCATGCCCAGATGGTTCTGGGGACCTCCAAGGATGGAGATTTCCCACCCAAAAGAATCCTGATCACGTCAAACGTTTAATTTTCACCTGAAACAAACTCAAATGGTACAAACTGGACTCTCAGACACAATCAGATCTAATGTGCAGATATTGTCAACTGTGGGGAGTAAAAAGCCCTGATTTCTTTTTTTTTTATTCTTTTTTTTCCCCCAATACTCTTTAGGATCCATTTTTTTTGCAAGTTGCCTACAGACATACAAAATTAATTCAAATATCTCCTACACCAAAGAGGATCTCATTTGACTCTGTACTATCCATAAAAATATATCCTTGAAAATCTGGTTCACAAAATATTTCATTTGGTTACTAAAATGAAATATATAAACTGTCAAAATACGTATAGAAACTCAATTTCAGGTTTTGTAAAGATCACAATTCAGCTACAAAATATACCAACCATCTCCCTGTTTGCAATAGAATATTCGCTTACAAAGACACCGTAACTGCAAAATAGCTCCTCCCTTACAAAATTAGGCTGGAAATGGGAATTTTGCACAATTTCCAGCAAGAAACCAGAAACTGGAACCTCGTAACCCTTTGGTACAGACCTTCCATTTTTCACTTCATCATTTTTCTTCTATTTGGTTTCATGTTCCAAAGCCCAGGAGAATCCCCAGCCAGGACAAGCATTGAGTGTTTAATTGCAAATGTGATCAGCACACAATTTAATTTCCCATGATTGATGTTTCTCGTGCCCAGCACTCAGAACAAACTCCTGTGAAATGAAACTTCCAGAAGTTTTAACTTCCAAAATTCCTCAGGACTTTTGTCATTCAGTCCTTGTTGTCCCAACCACCCTGTGCTTTAAAACCAAAGGTGTGTTGAATTCTCTGAAGGAAATCAGCACAGTTCCCTGTGCCTCAGACATTTCCTGGACCAGGCCACTCTGCAGAGCCTTCCCCAATCTGATAAACACAGCAAACATGGACAAAAATCATCCCAACTTTTCAACTGTCATCTGAGAAAGAGGAAGAACATAATTTATACCTCGAGCAAAGTATCAGCTTGTTGTTTTATCACCTGCACCTGTAAATACCAACTTACAGGTTAAAATAAAAATATTTACAGACAAGTAACTGAAGGAAAAAGGATTGAAAAAGAGTAAGAAATCAAAACATACACTGGTTATAAATGTTACTAATCATGTCAGCTATGGCAAGGATTCCATTTCATCCATGTTTTCATTGGAACCAAATTTACCTCCATTCTTAGAGGTACTGGTAGGAATTCTCCAAGAAACTCCCATCACCTGCCTCGTCACACGTGACTGTCCTTCCCCTGCAGCTGCAGTCTTGACTTGGAGCAGTTTCCAGTTGTGCCAGCAGGAATTTTGGTGAGGTTTTCTTGTTTCCTTTTTGTACTCTGTCACCAACAGGCTGTAAATAAAATCTGGAGAGTCTTTGAGCTGTGAAATCTAGGTAGAAAAGTTTCAGGTTTGACCTTTCATCTAGTTTAAAAAATTCAGTATAAAAAAAACTTCTCCGCTGAAATTTCACCAGTTCCCAAAGGTTTTTACCTTCTTTTCTTTACACACTTTTATGACAGTAAAGATCTTTCAAAGTTTTTAGTTCTTCAATTAGAGTTTTGTTCTGGTTTTCCAGGACTGCCACTCGATTTTCCAGACATTTCACATACTCCTTCTTCTTCCTGCGACATTCCCGGGCGGCTTCTCTGCAAGAGACAGGTGGGATTCGATCTCAGGTTTGGGATGTGTCTCTTTTCTGAGTGTTACAGCTCTGACCAACATGAGAGGGGCCCGGGGGTGCTGGTGACAGAGGCTGGACGTGAGCCCAGGTGTGCCCAGGTGGGCAAGAAGGCCAAGGGCACCTGGGCTGTGCCAGCCATGGTGTGTCACAGGCCCAGGACAGGGACTGTCCCCTGGGCTGGCACTGCTGAGGCCCCTCCAGTGCTGGGGACAGTTCTGGCCCTCATGGCAAGAGAGACATTGAGATGTGGCTCTTGGTGACAAGGTGGGCCTTGGGAGGGCTTTTCCAGCCTCAGGGATCCTGTGGTTTCAGCAGCCCAGGTGCCCCCCAAACACCAACCTGTTCTTCATGAGCCTGATCTCCCGTTTCAGCTGCGGATCGTCCGTCTTGCTCGTGGGCGAGGTCAGAGTGACCGGAGATGTCATCACCACGGCCTGGGGCAGCGGGGACGGCGTGGGCGTGGTGCGGATCTGGTACGTCTGCATGTCCCCAGAGGCAGCTGGGACACCAGGGGACAGGGTCAGCAGGGGACACCAACAGGGACAGGGGCAGCAGGGGACACCAACATGGCAAGGTTAGCAGGGAACAGCAGGGGACACTGAACAGGGCAGGGTCAGCAGGAGATGCCAATGGGGCAGGGACAGCAGGGTCAGCTGGGGACACCAAGGGACAGGGTCAGCAGGGGCAGCAGGGGACACCAACAGGGACAGGGTCAGCAGAGGACACCAGTGGGGGGTTAGGAGGTGTCAGCAGGGGACACCAATGGGGGGGTCAGCAGGGGACAGCAGGGGACAGCAGCAGGGTGACCCCTGCCACGGCAGGGCAGCACTACTCACTCTGCACCACCACCTGGTTGCTGGGCACCAGGATCTGCTGGCCGTCCGAGGTGTGTGCGTACTGCAGGATGGTGGGCCCGGGCTGGGCGCTGCCCGCGCCGCCCACGCTCAGGGCCTGCAGCCCCTGCACCCCGTCCGGGCCCGGCCCCGCCAGCTGCAGCCCGTTGGCAGCGATGGCAACTGTGGGCAGGGACAGGGACAGAGGGGTTGGGGCTGGACAGCAGCAAACGGGGCACAGCACGACACGGTCCACCCCCTGCCACCTTCCACCCGCCCCTCCAGCCCGGCCCTGAGCGCCTCCAGGGATGGGGCTCCCTCTGGGAAAGCCGTTCCAGGGGCTCAGCACCTCCCAGGGGAGAATTTTATCCACTCTCCATGTGCCATCTGACAGTTTGAAGCCACTCCCCTCTTTGCTTTCAATACCTGCTCTGGTGAGGGATTAAATCCAGCACAGAGCACTGCCCTGTGCTTCACACCAGCAGCCTGAAATGTCTTGGTTTAATGTCCTCAAATTAAGATTACAAAGCACTGAGTTTATCTGAGCTCTGCAGATACCAGTTATTTCTACATGCTAACTTTACTGATTGCTCAGTAATAACCAACTTCTGTGTTTCATTTCAATCAAATACGTAACAAAACCTGTATCTTGAGGCAGGTTACAAAAAAACTGTGCAGGTATTTGGGTCACATACTGTACTGTCCAGTGCTTGTCTGGTAGATGGGTGTGGGAACGGACATGGAGGTGACAGTGGAGACCCCGGGACTTTCCTCATCTCCTTTTCTATCCCGTGTGTCTTCAGAGGAAAGATCTTTCAAAATTTTTCTGTGGAAAAAACCAAACAAAGCATTTGAGACTTGGCTCCACTTCAGTAAAATAAAGTCAAAGCCCCCTGGCAGCAGTGACAGCTCAGGATGACCAGTGGGATGCATGAGCAGACCCACTGGGTGCTCCAAGGGAAAGGAAACAACTTGGAGGTGAAAGAAAACCATGTGGTGTCAAATCAAAGCAGGTGATGTATCCACCCCCCCGTACCGGTAGGAGGGACGACGAGCCAAGATGCCTCGAGCCTTCTGTGAGGAGCCAATGCTGTCTGAGGAGTCCTGGGAATCCTCACTCTCAGACAGGGAAGAGACCTGGTGGGAGAGGGAACGGGAGCACCAGTGAGGAGACACCAACACAGAAGGCACTTGATGTTTGTGTAGGGAGGAGAGCACTGGAGTTTGTTGGTGACAACGTGAGTCCAGTGGAAATCACGCTGAAGGCAGCAGCGTATCAGGGAGTCAATGTGCAAAGCATTATCTGCAATTTTCCTCATCCCACTGTGTGCTCACCCAGTTCAAAGTGTTATTTTGTCTCTGGTGCTCCTTATTTGTGAACAGAACATTTATTTGTTCTTATCTGTGTGCCAGCAGCAGAGTCCAGAGGAATGCACAGAGCTCTGGGAAAAGGTTTCCCCCTGAGCTGCAGAGACAGACAGAGCAGCCCACGACCAGCAGGGAAAAAACTGCTCATGTTGTACCTTTTTATTTTTTTATCCCCCAACAAGGCCACAATGCCCATAAATAACAGGGGGAAAAAGGAAAGAATCCAGTCAGTGTCAGCCTGCAGGAGGGAAGGAAAAGGAAAGGGATTAAGGGAGACACGAGCACTGACGACAGACTGGGGAGAGGCTCAGCCCTTCCAGCAGTGACACGTGTGTCCCTGTCCCTGCTCTGCTGTTCCAGCAGGGACAGCTGAGAACCCCTGCCAGCTTTGCTTCTCAGGGGTTATCAGTGCAGTGTGGCACGAGGAGCGTGGGACAAGGATCAGGGACAAACTGCTGGGGTTTAGGGCACTCCTCCCTCAGCCAGTGGGTTCCCAGTGAACTCCAGTGCCCTGAGGGCTCTGCAGCAGGGCCTGGCTGGAGCAGGAACAGCCTCACTGGAACTCCCGGGCACTCTGGGAAGTGACTCACAAAACCCACGTGGCAAGTGAGTAAGAGACACAAGCAGAGACTTGGGAGCACTGAAAGGGAGTTCCAGAGTGCACGAGGGGAGCAACCAGCAGCTCATGCCCCAAACACTCGTGTCAATCCACTCCTGGATTATTCTCTCATTCCCCACAGCCCTCCCTTGGGTATCAAGCCCCACTTTCTGCCTGCCAAGGCACCAACTGCAGAGCTGTGGGTTAATGAATTTTACCTCCCGGGGTGATTTGAGCCCCTGGCCTGTCCCTGCAGCCCCCTCTGTGTCTCACAGGGCACAAAGGCTGCACTGAGGCAGAGCCAGCTGGGTCACCCGAGCCTTGGCACATCCTCTCACCTACAGGAACGCGGGGTTTTGGTGTTTAAAGCCATCCTGGAGTTACCTGCACGGTTTGCACCTGAGGGGAGTGGATCACTGAAGAGGACTGAGCTGTCTGAATGACTCCCTGCACCTGCTCTCCAGGAAGCTGAACCACCGTCAGGGGGGCAGAACCTCTGAGAGACATCTACAACACACCAGAAACCACCAGTGAAGCCTCTGCACAGCACTCCCAACTGCAGCACCCGCAGCAAACGGGGGACAGCAGAACCTCCTTTCAGTTCTAATTAAATCACAAAAGTACCTTCAAAGATGCACAGATTTGAGATAATATTTACACATGAAAAAGGCTGAAACAGGTTTTTATTTCCTTAGATTGGGGGGCAATCAAATATGTCACATTATGTCCCATATTAAGATTAAAACTGAGATTAAAAAGGTGTAAATACTGCAGCTTCCTAAAGGCTTTGTGGTTTTGACACTGAACCACACAAATCCTTGCACTTTAATTTAATTTATATTGTTCACATGTTCAGAAACAAAAACAATTCAAGTCCCACTCAGACTGTAAATAAATAACCAGTTTCCTCCCCAAATTTCTTCCCTACTTTGATTAATCTGGACCATTACAACTCACACAGCTGAATTTCCACTTCATGCTCCTTTTGTATCATAAGGGACAGTCAGAACTTTATACAAAACCAGAGCCTGGAAACAAACCCCAGGACAGCTGCTGATATTCTCTCCTCCCTTACGTTTTCCACCCAAATCCCAGCTGCCTCCACAGGCTGAGCAGTGAATGAGCTGCACCACGTTGCTGTTTCCCAGGAAAACCCTCCGGGGAGGATTCACTCTGAGGTGCAGGACAAGCTGAATCCTGAGGGGTTCAGGGTAAAGCTCCGACAGGGATGTTCCCCTGGAGGAAGAATCTCACATTTCCAACTCCACAGGATTTATGGTATCAAATGGGTTCATCTTGGGCTAAAATCCAAGTGTTTCCATGGTGCTGAGCACAGCCAGGATTGCTGTTACTACAAAAGGAGCTGCAAATGCTTTTTCTGAGGAAAAAATGAAACCAGGCCCTCGATTTATTCCTGAGCAGCTCTGTGGTCGACCAGCCCCAACTCTGGGCTGCACTTCTGCACTGTACGAGCCCAGAAATTACCTTTTTGAGACTTTTTCCTTATTTTTACCTCGCTCACCACCAAGCAAACACATTTTTCTCAATGTCTATCTGGTTTTTCTTCTCCGTGTGCTTCCAAGAGCGAACCCACGGTCTGCAGCACCTACAAAGTGGCTCTGGGGGCCCTGAAATGTTTGCTGAGATCCAGCCCAGGCTTTACCTGTCGAGCAATATGAGAGAGCTGAGCTGCCTGGAGGGTTGTACCTTGTAGGGCCGCGGGCTGGGCCGGCGTCACGGAGGAGCTGCTGCTGCCCTTGTGCTCCTCTTCCATCCTCAGCTGGGGGAGGGAGGGAGATGAGTTAGCCAGGAGAATGGACACATGGATTGACTGAACTTCCTGCTTGTTCTTTTCTTCCATACAAGCAAAAATGTCAAGTCACGAGATCATAAAATCCCAGAATGGTTTGGGTTGGAAGGGACCTTAAACATCATCCCATTCCACGCCACCCCTGCCATGGGCAGGGACACCTCCCACTGTCCCAGGGTGCTCCAAGCTGGACATTCCCAGGGATGGGGCAGCCACAGCTTCTCTGGGAAATCCATCCCAGGCCTCCCCACCCTCCCAGGGAGGAATTTCTCCCCAATATCCCATCCAACCCTGTCCTCTGGCAGTGGGAAGGAAGATCCAGGAAGAAAACCGAGATCTTTATACTAAAGAATAACTTGCTCTAAGTAAGATAATTTCCCAAAATACTTTCTAGCCAAACCTATTTAAAACCATCTGAAGGTGTATCAAAACAAACCAGGCATTCAAACCCAAGTGGAGAGAACACAGTTTCGAATTTTAAACCCTGCCAGAGCCACTCTGTCTCCATGTAATGCAGTCACCAACACCTCTCTCATGTCTAAGGTTTTATATTTAACTGCTCAGCATCTTGCCAGCATCCCCCCCTCGGATCTCGGGGATTCAGGGAGGCACAAGTGCAGCTTTCAGCTGGGGGGAGTGGGCGGACCAGCCTGCAGCATTTAAAAGCTGATGGGTGAGTGTGAAACATTTTGTCACAGGAGGTTTGAAAGTGTTGAAAGGACAGTTGCTATGAGACTGGAAATTACATTTCTTTCTGTGGAAATGTGAGTCACTGATTTTCCCCCGCCGAGCTGAACCGCAGGGAAGGCTCCGAGGGGCAAAGGCAGCCAAGAGCAGGGGCTGCACCCCCAGTGCCCCCCAGCAAAGGCCCCACAGCCCAGAATGTGCAGGGAGAACACTGCTGCTTGGGGCAGCCGAGCAACTGTGAGGGATGGAGCAGCTCTGCTGGCAGGAAAGGCTGGAGGACTGGGATTGTCCAGCCTGGAGAAGGTAAACTTTGGGGTGACCTCATTGTGGCCTCCCAGTGCCTGAAGGGAACCTGCAGGAAAGGTGGAGAGAGACTATTT
>JAWWMP010000073.1:2599913-2621878 GCA_035047865.1 Dendrocincla tyrannina | reverse complement strand
CTGTTCTCCTCCCATCCCTGTTCTCCCCCCACCCCTGTTCTCCTCCCATCCCTGCTCTCCCCCCATCCCTGTTCTCCCTCCATCCCTGTGTTCTCCCCCACTCCTGTTCTCGCTCCCTCTGGGCCATTCCAGCGGCCTCTGCTCTGTCCCCAGCCCAGTGTCCCCCTCCCCGTGCTGGGCTCTCACCTGCAGCACCCTGCTCATCCACTGGAAGCTGTCCTCCTCGGAGGCGTCCGGCCTCTGCTCCGCCACCACCACGATCCGCTCGTCGTAGAACACGGACACGGAGAACACGGCGATCCTGGGGGAAGGGGCAGGGCCACAGGGGCACAGATTCCACCTGTGCCCCCTGGGAACAGCAAGCCAAGGCACAGCTTGGGCAAATAACAAGACAGAGGATCAAAACCAGCAGGCAATTCAAATGGAAAGATTGGGAAGTGTTTAAGGGGTTCACTCCATCTCCTGATGACATTTCCACACCTCCCAACCTGCTGTCACAACCTGTGACAAACCACCAAGGCAAGAGGCTTTACAGGCAGCTCCATGATGGTTTGAAACCTCCCTCCAAGTCTCAGAGACACAAACTCCAGCCCTGCCTGAGCACTGAGGAAATCACATCCACAGCTGTGAAACAGAACCCAGGGATCCCTGGAGGAAACCCCTCCTTGGTGCAGAGCACCAGCCAGCAGCTGATCACCACCACTGCAGAGAACTCAATTCTCCCTGTGGCTGACTTTGATTCCTCCCCCTAAAGCACAAAGACTTGAGGGAAAGCCAGGCTGGACAGGGGGAAAAGGCAGGACACTGGCAAAAACTCCTGTGTTAGGCAGGGCCACCACCTAACCCAAAACCCACTGACTTTAAATGAGCTGCCCAAAGAGAAAGCCAAGCAAACCCTGAAGGCCCTGCCCCAGCCCATGCCAAGCAGCAGCCTGAGGGCATGGGGGCACCCTGAGGGCATGGGGGCACCCTGAGGGCAGGGGGGGTACCCTGTGGGCATGGGGGCACCCTGTGGGCATGGGGGGGCACCCTGTGGGCACGGGGGGCACCCTGAGGGCACGGGGGGCACCCTGTGGGCAGGGGGGGCACCCTGTGGGCATGGGGGGGCACCCTGTGGGCACGGGGGGCACCCCGTGCTCACCTCCCTCTGTAAACTGTCTTGATGGACTCCACGGCCAGCCCGGTGGCCACGATGTCGTCGGCGTTGTGCCGGCGCCCGCTCACCGTCAGCAGCCCGTCCATCTTCCCCACCACGAACACCAGGCTGCCCTGCAACACAGGCACGGCCCCCTGAGCTCCCCTCAGCCCCCTCTGGCCCCAGGGGCTTTGCCCTGGCATGCTGAGGGCAGAGCAGGGAGAGCTCCGAGGTGCCCCACGTACCGGGCCAACAAACCCCAGCAAGCCGGAGCGCACGAAGGGCACGTCCCCCACTGGAGAGCCTGAGGAGTTCACAGGGATCACCTGCAACACAAGGGAGGACACTGGAGCCAAGTGGGGCTGCCTGAGGACAGGGAAAGCTCTTTATGTGAGGGGAGGGATGGGGACAAAGGGAGGGAACTGCTGTTTTGGCAGTGGGGAATGCTGAGTATCTGTAACTGCAAGGAGTTTTCCAGGGTACGGTTTTAAAACACAATATTAACACTTCAGTCACAAACCCAACTGATTACACAAAGCTGCCAGTTTTACAGAGAAAATGGGGCAAGAAGGATGAATCCATACCTCAAAGGTATTCTTTGTCACCCCTGCCAGCCCATAGTACATCATTCCTCCTGCTCTGGAGCTCACACAGATCTCCCCAATCTCGTCTGTCTTACAGAGCTGGGGTGGCCCGTCGGGTTTCACGATGCACATCATGCCTAGGACAGACCAGGCCTTGTTAAAGCAGCCCCCAGACTGTGCCTTGGGTGGGGAGTGACACATTTAATGGTGACAGAAATGACAGAGCCTGGCCCTGCCCGACCTCCCCCACACCAAGGCTGGGGATGGGAGAGAACATTGGCCTGTTCTTCTCCTAAACAGCCCCAAAAAGGTCTCCTGGGGGCCTGTTCTTACCTCCTGGCATCACATGGCCAACGTCCTGCACGGTGAGAGCAGAGTTTTTATCTTCAGTGTTGACCCGAATGACACCAAAGCTGAGCCCGTTCATGGACAGGATGGCTCTGCCAGGCAAAGGGGCCCCGGGGACTCCAGGCCTTTGAAGGACACAAACCCAGTGAACACACTCAGGTGGAGACCCCAGAGCAGCAGCAAGAGGGGTGTCCAGTGCTCTGCAGGGTGATCTAACCCTGAGATGGGCAGTGGGAATTGCCTCCCACTCTGATCAATCCCTAAGGAATTGTGTTCCTGGGCACTGCAGCTCCTCTCCCGGGCTGGAGGAGTGCAGGGCTGGCTCTTACAGAAGGCACCAGTGGACAGAGCATGAAGATGCCCAGAATGCTCCCAAATCCCATATTGGATTCAGAACACCCCTCTGTGACCCTGAACATCCCACTGGCTGTGAAAACTGGGAGCAGGAGGAGCCCAGCCCTGCCGAGCTGTGCCTGGGGGGGGAGGGAGGGAGGGATGTTCCCCAGCCCAGCCACTGGAGCACCTGAGCACTCACAGCAGGTGCCAGTGGAGCTCATGACAGGCCTGAAGCAGCCCTGGCCAAGCCATGTGTGAACAAAGCCCAGCCTGGAGGACTCGACCCACGGAAGAGCCAGCGCCGGTACCTGCGGATGGCGACGGTCATCGCTTCGGGGGAGGTGGCACAGGGACAGATGGCCTCTGGCTTGAGCCCATGGCTCTGGAACAGGCTCAGGAAGGCATCACAGGAGGACACAGACCCTGGGGAGAAGAAAACGTGCCACTGGGACCTCACAGAATTCGGTTTGATGCCCGTCTACAGGAAGGGTCAGGAGGAGGATGTGGGAAACGATGGGAGGAAGCAGCTTCAGGTTGTGCTGGGGAGGTTTAGGTTGGATATTTAGGTTGGAAAATCTCCTCCCTGGAAGGGTGGTCAGGAATTGGAACAGGCTGGAGTCCCCGCCCCTGGAGGGATTTAAGTGTGGATGTGGCACTTGGGGACATGGCTTACCATGGCAGTGCCAGGGGAGAAGTTGGGCTTGATGGTCTTAAAGGTCTTTTCCAATCTAAACTCTTCTCTGCTTTTATAAACTGTCCCCTCACTGCTCCCCACCCAACCTTTTCTTACTCTGCAGGACCTCTCCGAACCCAAAGGATGGAAGGAAACCCTTTGTTTTGGTGCCCAAGCACCACGAGCCCCAAGGTCTCCTCATGAGTGTCTCCCTGCAGGGCTGAGGTTGGTCCCAGGGGATCCCAGGGGGGCTGGGGTTGGTCCCAGGGGGGCTGAGGTTGGTCCCAGGGGATCCCAGGGGGGCTGAGGTTGGTCCCAGGGGGTCCCAGGGGACAGCCCTGCCCTGGGGGCTGCCCACACTCACAGGGGTTTGCACCATCAGTGACAATCAGCATCCTCAGGGAGCTCAAGCTCACGTCTCTTTGGTCTCGATGGGCCATCATGGCCCAGTGCAAGTCTCGACACTTCACCAAAGCCACTTTGGCTGCAACCCAACACAAAACACAGGTCAGGACAGAGAAAAGCCTTCCCTGAGCCATTTCATACACAGCCCCAAATGAGCAGTTAATTAACTCAGCCTGCTCCACAGCAAACCCAGCACCCCCCGGCATCTGCTGTGGCCTGCAGGGCCCTGCCCACCTCCTGAGCCAGGGTCTGTCACCACCACAGCTCCTCCTCCAAAGGCCATGAGTTGTCACCACCCCCTGGATGACCTCAGGGGGGCCTGGGAATCAACAGCTCTTGCTGTGCCCCACCACTCCCCTGGTTTCATCCAAGATATTGCCTCCAAGTCAGGAGGGCCCCTCCAAGGTCCCCAACACTCACATGGCATTAGGACTTTGTGCACATTTAGAAATAAATTAGAATCTGTGCAGATTTAGAAACAAATGGCTCAGTCCCCTGTCCTCCCAACCTGCTGTCACATCCCTGTTCCAGCCATGGAGCAGGTGGCACATTGGTGGAACCAGCCTTGGAACTCTGATGGCAAATCACCAGTGGAAGAAGATTTACAAGTATCTACACCATGCTGGGGGTTTAAAATCTCCCTTTGAGTCCTGCCTGACCATCTAGAAAATCCTATCTACAACTGCCAACTGAAAATCAGTATTTTTGGACATCAGTGACACTCTTGGCCCCAGAGATCTGTCATGGAAGAGCAAGAAGACAGGATCCAATGCATCTGAGGTTTTAATGCCCCTCCCTCCTTCCTCACTCCTGAGAAGTCCAAGCTGGAGCTGTGGGGCACCCTGAGTTACCTTTGTGGGCATGAACCCTCTGCACCCAGGAGAGAGGGCAGGTTTTCATCACCGAGTAGGGCACGCTGATGGTGTGCAGCTTGTTCATGACATTCTGAAAAGCAGGAGGAGGATGGTCAGAAAAGGGTGAAGCAGAAAGAAGAGCCACCCTCAGCCCCCACCAGGCATTTCCAGAGGTTCAGTGAGGATGGTTCTGTGATGCCCTCAGGGAACTGCAGAGCAGGGAGAGGAATGGTTGGTTTCACAGGCAATGGTGCTCAGCCAGGGCCTCCAGGGCTGCCTCTGCCATGCCATGGACTTGTGGAATCCCAGAATGGTTTGGGTGGGAAGGGACCTTAAAGCTCATCTCATTCCACTAGCCCTGTCCAATCTGCCCCTGCACACTTCCAGGGATGGAGCAGCCACAGCTCCTCTGGGAAAATCTCCTCACCCTCACAGGGAGGATCTTTCCCTAATATCCCCTGCAATCATTACCCTCTGGTTCATTAATTACCTGGTCAGTGACAGGGGGCTCTGGGCTGCCCCGACTCACCGTGAGAATGCCGTGCCACAGCCCCGCGTCCTTCTTGAAATCCAGCACATTCACTATGGTCTCACCTGGGAACAGAGGGTGGGGGCTGGGAAGTGCCAGGGGCCAGGCCAGCTGTGCCAGGGCAGGGTTGCTGCTGGGCTCTGGCACGGATGGACCTGGCACTGCTCCTGTGGGAGCTGCTCCACACGTGCCACCCAGCACAGCTCCCTGTTATGGCAGAGCAACAACTGCACAGCCCTTTCTGAGCAGGACAGGGCCCAGGAAGGTGCCAGGAAATCCCATTCCAGCCTGGAAGGTCCATCAGTGGGATAGGAGGGCTCTGGAGCCTCGTTATGCACGAGCAGTGAGGGGAGGGAGAGCAGAAACATCACCCAAGCCCCGGCTCCAGCAGCAATGGGCACTCCAGGGACAGCTTCCAAAAGACAAACTTTGCATTTTAAAGCACCCTGACCCACAGCTCTATAAACAGTTTCACTCATGGAGGTAGGAACTGGCTGGAATGACAAGGCAGACCAGCCTAAAACCTTATCCTACAGCAGAACTCTTTGGAATCTCAGCAGCAGTTTCCCATCTCCATTTCTGGGTTACCCAAAAAGCCTCGTGGGACCAAAGAGCCCCAGCAAGAGGCTTTGGTATTCACACAGTGGCAGGAGCAAGAGTTTGGGAAGACACTTCCTTGGGGGATCAGAGGGCACTTGGAAACCACTCCAGTTTTGATTCACTTGCTCCCCTTTTGGTGCAGCAGAACAGACTCAGCAACTTCCTGGACATGATGCAAATGCCACTTTTTATTCCCCTTTCACTGTGGCCGTGACAATGATGGACAAGGAAAGGATTGCACAGAGCCCTCAGTCCTGGGGAGGAGCAACCTGTGCTCTTTGTTTCCTATTTTTCAGCAGGTCCTGGTTACTCAGAGCCTGCTGTAGAGCACCTGAGAGGCAAGCCCTTGCTATGGCACTGCTGCCCCTCTGTCCCTGGGATGTGCTGTGCCCTCACCCACCTTCAGAGTAGTTGCAGGCCTGGGACAGGGCCTGGCAATGGGCCAGCATGGCCACCCGGGACACCGTGACCCCCATGACACTGCCCTCCTTGCTGGTCTTGTACTGCAGGAGAGAGCAGAGAGTCAGGCAGGGGCTCTGCACCCCGGGGGGGGAGGGAATTCACCCCCAAAATCCACGTGAAAGCAAGTTTCCTTCCTGAGGCAAACCCAAGGCCTGTGGGATGGGGTCAGAGAGGGGAGCCCCAAGGGGATGGTTCTGGTGGGGACAAACAGGCAACTCCAGGGAGATAAAAAGGGTGTGCTTGTGTTTCCCTCACTGGTTCTCACAGCTCTTCCTGCTCCCCCAGCAAAGGGTGGCCAAATTAGCCCTTAAACCACCACGGTCCTGAGAAGTTGCCTCCTGTGGACCAAAGGCAGCTTGGGCAGGAAGAACAGAGCCCTCAAAGTGCTGGAGTGTGTGTTATCAGGCAGCACCCCAGGGCTCAGCTGCCTCCACCCCTCACCCTCTGGAACAAGAGCAGGTCCCCAGCCCACCCCAAGCAGTGCCCACCAAGGGACTCAGAACTGAAATGATGTCCCCAGAGAAGGACTTGTTCCACTGGCAAGAAAGTTGAAGGGAGTGAGGTGAAACTATTCTCTCTCTGGTGATCAGAACTTGAAATTCAGCTCATGGAAGCTCCTTTCCCTTCCCCACTCACTCCTCACCTCAATATATGCTGGCTCAGTTCCTGCTGCTGAGATGTTGGGCTGCCAGTCCTTGGGAGATTTGGAGAGATATTTGGAATCCGTCACAACCCATTTGAGTCTGGGCCAACCTGGAGCCAGAATTAAACAGCACATTAATATCAGTTTATTTATTCAGGGGTTTATATTCTGCAGGAACACGCTAAAGCCATCACTTGTCCAAGTTCAGTTACACAAGCAGAATTCCAAGCCAAGCCCAGCTACCAACCAGAAGGTTCATCTCGTTTCTCATCGGGGAGTTCAGTGGGCAACAAGGTATTTCCTCTCCTCAGGAAAGATCCCTGCAGCATCCCTAAAAATAGCTTGGTGGGTTGGGAATAAACTGCCCTGGAACCTGCCAGAGGGACCTGAGGACAACCCTGGCACGTGGGGTGGCTCCTCATGACTCCCAGACCCCCCAAGTTCTGTCATTCACCTGGACTGGTCTCACCACACACTCAAACCCCCCAACAGCTCAGTGACAGCAGCAGAAGTTGCCCCTTTTGCCCCCCTGAAGACCCCTGGGAGCTCCTTTCAGGCTGTTCAGCTGCAGCAAAAGGACAATCAAAAGCCAATTCAGAACCCACTCACCTTTAAACTGCACAATTTCTCCGTTCTGGGTTTTTGGAAGCCCTTTCAGACACACCTCAGTGGTGAGGGCCAGAGCAATCCCACAGCTCCCCAGCAGGAAGCCAATCTGCTGCCCACCAGCATCCTGAGGGGACAGGGGGGAAAGTCATTCCTGTTCCCAGGGGACACAAATCAGCCTCCCCCTCACCCAAACCCAGCGCTGGGTGATGCTCTGGGCACTGGTGACCTTGTGGGGAGGAAGAAGAAGAAACAACCCATTCCCACAAACACCCAGAATCACAACTGGAACAACCTGGCCTAGTGGAAGGAACTGGATGGGCTTTGACATCCCTTCCAACCCAAACCATCCTGAAACATGGCACTGGCAGCATTCAGAGGCACTGGGTGTGCAGAGCAATGGAATCCAAAGCTCCAGGGTGTTCCCAGAGCAGCTCCCACCTCTCCTGCCTCGTGTTTGCCAGGAGCCTGTTGCTCTCCTTAGGAAATCCTACAGTTTCCCCCAGTCCTTGACGTGGCAATAATATGGCAACAGTGCAAAAATCCTGGCGAGGGTAAAGGGAACACTTTGTTGAGCCTGAGAACCCTCAGAAACACCGAGCACCTTCATCTCCAGCAGAGTCAGGGCCTGGCAGAGCCCAGCAAGGCCATTCTGACCCCCTCCCCTCAGCCAGGGGGCAGGTCCATCCCATCTCATCCTCCCCAGTGAGGGGATGGAGGCTGCAGCTCTGAGAATTGAGCGGCCCCAGCTGCTCAGCACAGCTCTGGTCAATATGTTTTTCCATTTTTAAATGCTATTCCAGGCTCCCACAGGTCCCTGCTGGGACAGAGCTGCTGGTGAAAGGCTGTCAGAGGCTGATGGCCTGACTTGGTTTCCATCCCACATCAGCCCAGGGCTCCTCCAAGCTCCAGCAACGTTACCTTTCTGGTAAGAGGTACCTCTATAGGCACTGGGATCACTTCTGCCAGCAGACAGCCATAAAATGCCACCATGAACATCACAGGGTCGTTGTTGGGATAGACAAGGGCCACCTGCAACCCACAGAGGTGTGTTGGTTAGCTGGAGCAGAACCTAAAATTGCAAAGCTCAGACCCGCAGGGACTAAACTCAGGAGACTTTGTGTTATTTCATGGTTTTTCCCCCACAGAATGTGTGAAATGTGCCTGAGCCCCTCCAGGAGTAAAGTCACCATTCCCACGTGTGCTGGAGGTGCTCACACAGCCAGAACCCAGAGATCAGGGTCTCCCCCAGAGCCCTGAGCTCTTCCTTAGATGTATTTCAAAGTCCAGAGCCAAGAAGCTGCTCCCAGAGGAGGCAGAACCACTGAAAAATTACACAAATTCCTTTCCCAAGTAGCCTGTCCCTGGGGTTAGAGAATTGCTGTGAAAAGCACAAGATTCTGGACCCCCCCAAACCTCTTTTTACTCCAGAGGGAGAACCAGGCAGCCCCAAAGTCCTTACCCTGTCTCCAGGTTTCAGGACAGGCTCGTTTTTGGTCCCCAGTTTATTGAGCAGGGTGTAGGCCAGCTTGAGGCTTCTGCTCCACAGTTTGCCTGGCACACAGAGAACAGAGACTTGCACAGCTCCCAATCAACCAGCACAGAACAGCTCAGCTCCAGCCACACTGGCGTGTCCAGGAAGGCTTTTGGGACCCCCCCAGCCTCCCTGCCCTGCTCAAAGAGCCCAACTCACCATATGTGAGGGTATAAACTGGTTTTCCTGTCACATCCAGAGCTGTCAGACAGGGACACTTGGCCTGGGTGGTGCCCCAACGCTGCAGAGCTGCTTCCAGGGCAGGGGGCCAGTTACACACCACTCCCAGGGGCTCCCCCTTCACTGGGGTCATCTGCCTGCCCTCGGGCTTGGGCTGGTTGGGGTCGGGCTGGGGAACTGAGAGAATTCAACAAGATTTCCAGTATCTGTCAGCATGGTCCCAGGATAACCCAAATATAACAATATTCCCGCTCTTCCCCCATTTGTCACCCGACAGCTGAGCTGGAAAGACACCGAAAACAAATGGGAAGGTGAAGAGGAAAAGATCCCAGCCCATTTCCCAGGAATTCCTGCCCAAAACAAGACAGAGTCTTCCCCCAGGGTGCTGTTTAAAGGAGCTCAGCACACCAGTGAGGAGAGGAAGAGAAGTGGAGAAAAGGAAACCTTACAAAGGAAGGCTGGAATGAAAGTCCCAGTGAGGACAATCCCTCTTGGGAAATCAAGGAATGTGGCCCAAGCAAATGAAGGGGTTTGAAAAACCTATTTCAGTATTTCTGCTGAGAAGTTTCAGTGCTGAGGAGGTGCCCCAGAGCTCAGCAGAACAGGAAAGTGCTGCCAGCACTGGGTTTGTGTCAGGCTGCTCATGGCTGAGTGAGAGTGAGAGCCAACCTGGATAACCAGGAATCCAGCTCTTTGCAGGTGTAATGGTAACAAATGATGAATAAAACCATTATTTGGGCTGTTACCTTCCACAATTTCTTCAAAATCATCCACAAAGAATTCCTTCAGGGGTGGCCTTTTAGGTCTTTTCAAGGTATTAAGCAACTGCTGAATTTTTGTGGAGACTCTGCTGCTCACAGGGACACCTGGAGGGGAAGATTTGGGCCAAAAAAAGTCCATTACAAACCTTCACAGCTCCTGCCAGTGCAGGGCACTTCTCTGGGCACCCCTCCCTCAGCCCCTGGTTTCTGGCACTAAAGCTGTGCCAGTGCAGGGGGACATTCATTTCACACCAGCTCTGTATTAACTCAGTGGTCAGGAAATGCCATTAGCAGAAATTAATTTTTAAAGCATTTGTTCCCTTCCAGACCCATGTGCCAGCAGAGGGGACACCCCAGGACACCAGGGCCACCTTCTGCACAAAGCCTTCTGTCCAGCAGCTTGGGGTGAGTCTCTTCAGCTTCCTGGGAGCTCAGAGCAATATTATTTCATTCATTTGCCTTTTGGGGGGCTCTGGGACAAAAGCTTTGCAAAACAACCACCCCACCCATGGATTTTTTGCCTGAAGAAGTGGCAGAGAGGAGCCCCTGAGCCCTCCCAGGACTGTCTGCAGGGCAGGAGACACTGCAGTGGGTGAATCCCAGGATCCCATGGAATCCACCCTGTGCCAGATCCCCACCAGGGCACTGAGTGCCACATCCAGTCATTCCACAGACACCTCCAAGGATGGGGACTCCAAACCTCCCTGGGCAGCCCCTCCCAGTGTTCAATGACCCTTTCCATGAGGAAATTCCTCCCCAACCCCAACACAACCGTGGCACGGGAACGTGTCGGTGACGCCACCGTGACCACTCCCGGCTTGTCAACTGCTTGAAGGGGGTAAAGCTGAGCTGGGAGGACAAACCAGGGGCTGTGAGTCCTGCCTGGAGAGTGCCCCAGGGGCTGGGGCTCCGGAAGGTTCCGTACCATCAGCTGTGTCCATGAGGCTGGAGCGGTTGGATCCCTTGTGCATGCCCTTGACAATGCCAGAGGGAGGGAGGTCGATCGCGGCCGGCCGTGCCGAGGGGGGGGAGGTAGTTGCTGTCACATCTGGGGGGACTGAGAAATTTTCTAAAAAGAGGAGAAAGCAGTTAAATCCCCCTTTTGTGCCCAAAGCCCCAGGCAAAGTGTCAGTCACCTGTTACCAGCACTAAGGGTTTAATGGCTCGGACGCCTGGGAGTTGTTACTGATGCTGAACACACTGATTGCTAAATGTGAAGCACATTGTCTGCTCTGGACACCAAAAACCAAAGGCACGAGGTTTGGGCTGAGGAAAATGGTTCAGCAAAACAGAATTCCTGTTCCTGGTTTCTAAGCTTGAAGCTCAAGCTTGTGACATTCAGTACTGTAAAAAAAAAAATGTATAAAACCCCTAAAAGTTTGAGATTCACATGAACTTTGAAATGTCCAAAGCCCAGCAGAGACCCCTCCCTCACCTCGGCCCGGATCCCTCAGCCTGGAATTCTACTGTTTAGCTGTTGTTCCAGTGAGGGCTTTGGGAAACAAACCCCGTGGGAGTTTGGCCAAAGCACATCAGCACAAATGGCGTGGGGTTTCAATCAATCCCTTCCAGCCGGGTGGTTACAGAGCCTGTCCAGCTCCTCCAGGACAAATCCCAGTCAATCCAGGGAGCAGAGCGAGCTGGAAGCTGCTCTGGAAGCTGCAAGACACTGCCCTGCCCCTGGGATGAGGCTGGATCTGTGTCCTGCAGGAATTCTCCAATGAATTCCTGGTAAATAAAGGGATTCCCTTGCACAGCCCAGCAGGTTCCATCATCTGATGGGGCAGGAATATTCTCTTCTGGCTTAACAGCACCAGCAACTGTTGCTTACAAAGGCAAAACCCAACAAATCTGAAGCTCAGGGGGTCTGAAGCCAGATCCTACATCATTCCCACTGAAAGGGTTTTGTGGCTGATTCTGTGGTGATTTCCCTTTTTAACAAGGACTAAACCCAACCCATTTCTGCACCCCTTTGGAGATGCAGTGGCCAGGAATAGTTCCCATGCACTGAACTTCTCAGATCACTGGGGAGGACCTGGATTTGAACAATCCAAACTTCTGCAGGACTTCTTGCTGCTCCCTTCAGAGAGATGCACAGAAGTGTCCATGTGAGAGCTCTAGTCACTGAAATCTGGAGTTAACAAGGGATTGAAGGTGGCAAATACAATTCTGACACAGGTTTAGAGCTCCTACTTTGCATAGAACACTAATGAGATCAGATAGTAGATGCTGTGTAGGTGATAAGCTGCATTACCTCAATTCATTACAGAAGGTAATGTGGCTTCCTGCATTCTCCAATTAAAAACAGCCTCTCTGCTTCAAAGACATTATATTGACTACATTTTATGGGCAATTTCCTCAGTTTCCCATTTCAGGAAACAATTTCCACCCCAGCAAATAAACAGACGAAAATAACAGCACCAACAAAAATAATAAGTAAGAGAAAACAGTTCAAACCACCAGCACTTCTATGCACTGCTTGCCCCAAACCAGTTAAGCAGAAGCAGAGAGCACACGGAATACAGACATGTCCTACGGTGCAGGAACTTCCTCCCCAGCAGCTAAAAAGGACAAACACACAGAGCAAAAACAAACTTGGCCATTTCATACAGAAGCATCAGCAGCAAGGAGCACCTCAGAGCCTCAGAAACCTGAGCCTGGGGTATCCACATCTGTAGATTCTGCTCCATCTCCTCAGGACCTGGATGCTCTGGTTGTTCCCCAGCCCAGCAGGGAGAGCTGGGCTGAAGCTTTACCCTGATTAACCCAGATTTTTAATGAGGATGGTTCATTTGCTCCACCCACGGCTGGGTTTGGGTCTGTTTCTTTTCGGGTCTAACACAAACGATAAACCATGAGGGCTCCGAGCAGAAGGAGGGTGTCAGAGCCAGCATTTCCCCACTCCACAGGCACAGACAGCCCCGAGGAGTTTGTGGGGACCCGGATGGAGATGCCACTCGCACAGGGCACCTTTGTGCCTCCTGCTCTGCCCACGCTGTCCCTGGAGCCTCCTCTGCTTCCAGAAGCTCCCCACTTGCCCCTTTTCCAACCACCTCAACCTCCTGCAGTTCTTCAGGGGACAAAAAAACCAACGTGATGGTGCAACTCCAAGCAATCCTAGCACGTTCCATCAGCACCAGCTCCACTCCTGCTCCGCATCCACAACTGCAGCTTTATCAACACAGCGGTTCTGTTGGTACCCAGCTCCTACCTATTCGAGTATTGGCAAATACATCAGCTAGAGACCCACTGGTCCCTTTGCCTTCTCCATGGGAAAGCGTAGAGGATGCTGATGAGGATGTGGATGACCCCTGAACAGATCGGTTGATCCAAGACTCAGCATTCTGTAAGCTCTGGTGCAATGCAGCAGAGAGAGCAGCCTGGCGCCTGAGCGAGCCCTCGTCCTCGGAGGCGGAAGACGTGTCTGTGTGGAAGCAGAGAGAAAATCTAACTGCTCAGGGGAAAGCACATGGCACTGAACAAGCTCTTTCCAATCACATATCAACAGGCTTTCACAGAGGGTGGGTTTTCCAGGGCTGTTGCATCGGTGGGAACGCACTCACTCACCCCTGCTGGAGTCACCTCTCAGGCAACATCCTTCCCCCGGCTCCTCCGAGCCTGGGACTCAGCCCTCATTGCTTTTCATATTCCAGGGTATCAGATGCTGGTTTGCCTAAATTCTGGGAACTCCGAGCTGGGAAGGGAGGGGTCAGTGTGGCTGCCACGGTGCAAACTCGCAGGAACAAAGCAGGGCTCAGGACAGGGCCGTGCCAAGGCCACGGCAGAGAGGGCTTTTGTCTGGGGCTCTAAATGGGGCCCTTTCAAAGGCAGAAAACAAACAGAAAGCCCAACCCCAAAACAAAACAGGACTCTGCAACAAGGAGCTGCTCCCTGTGTGTCCCTGAGCACGGACACCTCGGCTGTGCCCAGCCTGTGGCTCGGTGTTCGTGTCCACAGAGCCAGCACTGGGGACTGGGGATGCTGGTGCTAAACACACTCAGGTGGACTTGGTGCTCTGCCTACACTCAAGTGGCAAATCAAACTACTAGATGATGTTCTACCCCCTTGGCAGAGTGGGAAGGAGTGGAGTGGGACTGAATCCAGCCCTGCTGGAAGTGCTGACCTGGATCCTGGGACAGCCCCAGCTCGGGAGGTGCTGCAGTCCTGGACAGGTGAGCAGAGCTGAGACCCAGGCAGAGAGCAGGAACATGCAGCAGCCCCCCAGAGAGGAAGGGACACAGGGGAGTGTGACAGAACAGGAGGTACAGAGGAGGAGGAGGAGGAGTGACATGGGCCAGCAGAGCAGGCTCAGGGATATGAATCCCCCAGGAGATGGGAATTCATAACATTCGGATGACCTGGTCAGTCCAAATGGCTGCGATGCTTCTGCACAATGAGGCACAACACAGAAAACCACACGGACTCAGTGGGAAGCCAGTGCATCCACTGCTGGAAAACAGAGGGTTATCCATGGCTGCTGCACATGCACCCCAGCAGAGCCCACGGCAGCAGGGCATTCTACGTGGCAGGGGTGGGAGAAGTCCTGCCAAGTCTGGAATCCCACTGGACCCTCCGAGGTCCTTGCCCAGAAACGTTCACTGCTGCAAATCCTCCTCCTGTGGCTGAGCACTGACCCTGAATGAAATCCAGATGTGAATTATGCCAAGGAAACAGGAGTGAGGGGAGCAGGACCAGCCTCAGTGCAGGCCTGCTCAGTCTGGCCACTGTGGACCATGGAATCCCCAGAGCTGGACCCACCAGGGTCATCCAAGTCCAACTCCAGGCCCTGAATGGGACTCCAAAATCCCACCACGTGGAAGAGGAGCCACATTCCCAGCCCTGACGGAGCTCCAGGACCAAGAGGCTGGTGCAGGTGTGTGAGCAGCTGGACCATCCATCCCCCTGAACACCCCCAAGGCTCACCTGGGGGAGTGCAGGCGTCTGCTGGGGACTGCACGAACGTGGAGCGCCTCTTGGTGGGCATGGGCAGGGCCATCTTCTGCTCCTTGTGCTTGGCCAGCGCCGCCTGCACGGCCTCCGTGTGGATATCTGGGGATGCCAAGGGCACACACCCCGTTTGCCAAGGACAGAGGAGGCAGGAGCACAACCCCCATTCCCAGCACCTTCCCCCCGACATTTCGGGAGTGAAACTGCCTTTGACTTTCTGTTCTAAACTAACTGAGGTTTCTGAGCCTGCCAAGCTGAAGGCAGAGCCAGGGCTTTTAGTCTGGAACCTTCTGGATCAGTCATGGCATCCTTGTGTCTCCAGCAGCTTTTGCAGAAACCTCAACCCCACCAGCTCGTTCCCCTCAACCAAAGATAATCTTAAAATATGCCTGTGCAGAGCTTAAATATGCAGAGAGAGTGTGCAGCCCTGGTGCACCATAAAGTGACAGTTGTCTGGCTTAGGAAGAACCTTCTGTTCCCAAATGGATGCAGATTTCAGGGAAATGTTGCAAGTTTAGCTGTAAATACAGGCTGATGAGGAGCTGAGACAGGCTGGGCCGGGAGGTTCCCACCCCTCTGCAACCCCCAGAGCTCTTTAAAGGAAGACTCATGGCTGGTGAGGAGGAATCAGCTCATTAAAACCTGCTATGGCCAGGGATTGCTCAGCTACATCCACTGGCTGATGGGCTTTAATTATGGCTTTGCAGGACCCAAACTGGGCTCTCCTGATGCCCCATGGAAGGGTCAGGACGGGATGGAGAAGGGGGATTTCAGAAACTCTATTTGCCCACATTGAGAGGAAAACTTATTTCTCCTTATTGCAAAGTGAAATCCAAACCCAGGTGAACATAAAGGAGATGAGCAGGGGCTCGGCAGTGCTGGGAAGCCCTTCCTGCTGCTCTTTGGAGCTCTCCCTCTCCCAGCTCCAGGAATTAAGGATTCCCTGCTGCCTCACTGAACCTGCTCCCCTCCACACATGCTTTAAGAAGGTTTTTTTCCCGTTCTGTGAACCATTTGCACCAAACAGTTGCAATTCAAGCCAGAAAATCAAGGTGGAAATGAGTTATTTGCTTCTTCCACATAGAATTCTTTCCGCTTCAGCAGCTGCAGCCCCACAAATCTGATGCTTCTTCCCACAGAACCACCACAGCAGGACATTTCACCTCTTGTGGAATCCCAGCCTGGATTCCTGGAGAGGACAGAGCCCATTCCCCCCAGGAGGAGGGATCCAGTGGCTCCTGCCCTGCCCTTACCGGATCGGTAACGCTCATCTCGGGCTCCTCCGGAACGAGCGCGGTGGAATTTGGAGGAGGAGGAGGATGCTGAGGCTGGAGCTGCAGAGGGAGCAGGCTGCTGAGGTTTGGATTCCTTCTGGAGGGCTGGATCAACCCCTGGAAAAGAGGGAGCAGGAAATGAAAGGAGCTTTTCCTGAGCACGCTTCTCCCTTTCCCCCTGCCCACGTCAGGGATGCTGTGAAGCTGCTCTGTCACTCCCTGTCCCAGTGACCAGGGCTTGTTATTGACTGGAAAACCAATAACAAACCAGCAACAAGAGCCTTTGCTGCTCCCATTAATCACCAACCCAGAGGGACCTCCACTTGTCCGGTTCTGGCTCCTTCCAGCACGTCAAGTGTGGGGCTTTACCACCCAGGAAAAGTTTTTTCCCCCATCTCAGAGTTCTGTATTTGCTTCTCCAAAATGGGAGGTGCCAGGAGCACAAAAAGCTCGATGGAAAAGAGATTCCCTGCTTGAGGTGCAGGACCTGGACTCCAGAGCAAGGTGAGGAATTCAAATCTCAGCTCACCCTCAGCCAAAAGCATCAGTTTGTTTCCCTTCCTGTCACACGTTGCACTGATGACCAGTTTAGCATCTTTCCAGCCTTTATTTGCCTTTATCCAAGCCCAGAGAGCTTTGCTTTCATCCAAAGCCTTCCCTGACGGAGCAGAAAAGCCTCACGTGCTCTGATCACTGGAGTGTTTCCCCGTGCAGGCACCCACTAGATGTCAGCAGCAGATTTAACACCATTTTCAATGAATTATTAAACTCATATTCAGTTCTCTTTCCTAAGTCTTGCAAAAGCCTCTCATCTCCCTGCAGGGCATCCCACGGCAAACGTGCCATTCCAGTCGGGAAGGGATCAAAGGTGGCTGGAAGTGACATGACACACGAGAACAAGCTCTTTGTTCCAGCACTTTGCTCTGACACAACAACATGTTGCAGTGGCCTCGCAGAGCAGGGAAAAGTGGAAATCACTGCTGGTTGCACAACAAAGGGAGCCGAGCCTGGCAGGTGACAGGTGATTTATTGAACATTCCCTCTGGAATTACCCTGCTGCAGCTGCACTTTCTGCTGGCAGAAACATGACAAACATGACAGGGAGATGAGAAATGAATTATTTATTTTTATTATTTATCTCTGGCTTTTGAAGGAGGCTGCAGGCTTGTTAATTGCCCTCAGATTCTAATGTGAATTGGCTGTTCTGTGATCCCTGTGTTTTGGTGATTTAGAGATTCAGAGACTGAATCACTGGAAGATCAACAAGGATAAATGTTTGTATTAAAAACAGGGACAGCAAGTGCCACATTGGCAGGGAAGCAGCAGCCAAACCTGTTACTCTGCTGTTTGCACTGGGAATGGAACTGCAGTGCAGCTGAGGGACTGGCTATTCCTTGGAAAAGAGGGGTAAAAACCATGGAAATAAGCAGCTGGAGCATCCAGGTTTCCAGGGCAGCCTGAGCACACTCCCAGAAGCCAAGAACACCCAGGACTCCCTGGGATCAGGGCTCCAGGTGTCGGATTTTGGGCTCCCCAGATTTCAGCCTCTCCAGGAGTCACCACTGGATGGACCTCACTCTGCCTTCACAAGGCACGAAGGAAGAATTCAGGTGCTCCACTGACTTAGCCCTGGGATCCCAGTTCCACCAGCAGGAGAGCTCCTGGTACCAACCTGGATGGTGCATCCCCAGGGCTTGCTCTGCAGCAAGGTGGGGTCTCCCAGGAGCAAGGAGGCCGTGGCTGGAGCACAGACTCAGCAGGAGGAACCTCCTGGATGATCCTGCTCACATGGCCTGACGTGTCACCTCCCCTCCCTCCCTCCTTTCCTCCCTGCCATCCCTGGAATGGAGACACCCCGGGCCAGCCCTGGACGGTGCTGGGGGAAATGGGACGCTCGGGGTGGGTTTTGTTGCTGTTGTTGTTGTGGACTAAATTAATTTCCTTCTCATTATTACCAAGGTGACCTGATTCTGAATCCCTCACGCATGACTTCCACAGGATCTTCACAACAGGACATTCCCAGACACTGGGGCAGCTGGCTGTGAGATGGAGAAAGGGCTGCAGGGCTGAGCAGGAAGGGCAATTAAAGCGCTGTGTTAATTGGTGACCTCCATCAGCCCAGACCTCAGCTCTGTCTGCAGCTCTCAATGCACAGAGCAGGGCACGGTCCTGCCAAATGCTTTTTTCCCTCCTAATTAAGGATTTTCCGAGACAAACCCAACATGTGAACTGGGCCAGGCACGAGGGGCCCAGGATTGTGGCATCTCTGGGCTCCCCCAGAGGGAGAGGCTGCCAAGAGGCTCCCGGAGCACTGATGGATCCCACGTTCCCTCCCCAGGCTCGGGATCTGCCCTGGCACAAAGGCTGGCACCAGGACTGCCAAACCTGCCCAGCAAATACCCCCCTCTGAAGAGGGATCTGTTCCTTCTGCATCACCTTTTGGGTCCTTTAAGCAGAAATAGATTGGACGGGAAGGCAGTGACTGAGTGTGTGACATTCCCATCCCATCCCTGTCCAGGGAGCAGCCCTTGTTTGCAACAAAAGCTCCAACTTGAAGGCCAAATCACAATTTGTGCTTGCCCTGGGTCCCTTCAGCACGTGGGTCTGACAGAACACACTGATCTTTTGGGTGTGAAACAAGGACAAAGGAACAGGCCCCAGCTTTAGGTGAACTCACAACCAAATCCCACGGGGATGGAGAGCAGGAATGGCACCAGCCAGTGGGATGGGGTGGCAGGGTCTGGGAGTGGCCACATGACCAGCTCATGTCCCTCCATGCAGTGCCTGAAGGGACCTGCTGCCACTCCCCCCGACCCTGCAGATGGGCCATAAATGCACCTGGAGCCTTCACTCTTTGTTAGGATTTTTCTGGCAGGAGCTCAGCCTTGGCAAATCCCAGCAGGTCCATCCAGGAGTCCCCATCACAGCCAGTCACTGCCCAGAGGAAGGAAGGGCCAGACCCCTGGGCTTTGAGGGCTCAAACTCCTGGGCAGAGCAGTGACAGAGCAGCCCCACGACCACAGACACACACTGAGCCACGTCCCTCAGCTCACAATGCCACACAACCATCCCACATTTCACCAGCTCAGCTGCTCGGGGTCCCTGAGCCAAAGGGAACACAGGGAATGTGATTCCAGCCACTCTGGCCAAACAAAGCAGCAAACCAGGAAAAATCCAGACATTTCTCCAACAAGGAATTAAGGTGGCTGAAGGACACACACAAACCAAGTTCTGCCAATTCTGAGAAGGTTTCCAGGGTGATTCTGGAGGGCCTCACACTTAATGATTGACCCAGAGCCCTCTGGTTCTCAGAAACAAGGGAGCTGGCACGTGATGGGTGGATTTGGGAGATCAGAGAATCAGGGAATGGTTTGGTTGGGAAGGACCTTAAAGCCCATCCAGTGCCACCCCCTGCCATGGGCAGGGACACCTCCCACCAGCCCAGGCTGCTCCAGGCCCTGTCCAGCCTGGTCTTGGACACTCCCACAGATGGGACAGCCACAGGTTCTCTGGGAAACCCATCCCAGGGCCTCCCACAGCACTGCAGGGACCCACCAACCAGCCCTGGAGCTGCCAGGGATCCCTGGAGATCACCAGGAACGCAGGAACTACCGGCAAAATTCTGCCTGGGCCTTCATGGCACCCACACACCCCCACAGTGGGACCATCAGCATAGGAGACACACATGGAGGAGAACCCAGAGCTGGGAAATGGCCCTCAGTGCTCCAGAGCCATTTCCCAGATCCCTGGGATGCCACAACTCTGTAAAATCCCAATGCCAGAAGGAACAAGAACCTACCTTGGCTTTGGGGAACATATGGAGCCAGCAGCTTTGCTCTCTTCTTCTCATACCCCTTCTGTGTGATGTCCCCTAAAACCAAGCAAAGGAAACTCATTTAAACACACTGGAATTTTTCAGTCTGAGGTCTGTTTGCTTTCCTTTTCAGTGCCACGAAGGTTTCACCTGAACACAGCTGAAGGAAACCTGAAACCCAACAAATCCAAGACCATTAGGATTTCAAAGCTCCCCATCCCAGCCCTTCTGCAGTTTCCCTTGGGATCAGACATCTACCCCATGCACTATTTAAATGCAGCAGCTTGGATCAGAGCAGCTATCTGGATGGAATATCAAAGCAGTGAGAACCTAAAAAGGGAAACTGGGAGCGCATGAAAATATTCTGTAACCACAAAACCAACGAGGGGGAACAATTCCCAGCCAACAGGGCGAGGGGAAAGTGCAGACCCAGAGCCTCATCCCAACCACCACACTGAGCAGCTTTGGGCAACCCAGGCGAGTCCCCAGCAGGAGCTGCTGAGGCACCTCCAGAAGGTGAGCTGGGGATGGGCAGAGTGAAGTTCCAGCCCCTGCTCAGCAAGCAGAGCCCACAAAGCAGGGAATGAGACTCCAAATGACACCTGTGGGAGGCCCACTGAAAGGCTCGAGCTGTCCAGGAAAGCTCCAGAATCATGGAATGGTTTGGGTTGGAAGGGACATTAAAGCCCATCCAGCTCCACCCCCTGCCATGGGCAGGGACACCTCCCACCAGCCCAGGGTGCTCCAACCTGGCCCTGGACACTCCCAGGGATGGGGCAGCCACAGCTTCTCTGGGAAATCCATCCCAGGGCCTGCCCACCCTCACAAAGAGGAATTTCCTCCCAAACCTACTCTCTT
Organism: Dendrocincla tyrannina; assembly: GCA_035047865.1. Taxonomy (NCBI): domain Eukaryota; kingdom Metazoa; phylum Chordata; class Aves; order Passeriformes; family Dendrocolaptidae; genus Dendrocincla; species Dendrocincla tyrannina. The sequence continues at coordinate 2,601,335 of JAWWMP010000073.1, read as the reverse complement.
GTCAGCTTGAACCCACTGCCCCTTGTCCTGCCAGTGCAGTTCCTGAGGTGGGGTCTCACAAGAGCAGAGACAGGGGGAGAATCCCCTCCAGAGTGACCACTATTAGAGGGATCATTCTAGAGAACAGAATAAGTATTTGTAAACTTTTCCCTTCCTAAAAGAACTAATCTGTCTGATCCTGGAGATGCACCATCTGGTGCTGTCTTTTGTTTTAATTTCTCACATTACATCAGAACCACAAGAAAGACTGAAACCTTGAAGGGATTACAACAAAAAGCCCTGCAGCATTTCAAGCCCTTCCTTAGCCTGGCCTGCACTTCCAACCTCTTATCTCTGGGGCCCCAGAGCTTGGGAGCACTAAGAAAACAGAATTATTTGGTAAAGGTAAACCCAAGCCACAGTCCTGTGATGAGGAGCAGGGAGTGATCACCAACAGGATGTGTCCTTTGCTCACTGCGAGGGAACAGCTCCAAGCAGGGTCCTCCTGCCTGCACTGGGGGCCACCCCACACGAGGGGCTGACAGGGCTCTGAGCCTCCCAGCACCACCAGTGTCTCTGCTCCAACATCCCAGCAAGCTGCCCAGTTGGGTCCCAGAGGTGGTTTGTGAAGTGCTCAGAAGGGGAACAGACTGCACTCCTTCCTGCTGGACACTCCAATGCCAGTGGCATCTGAAACACCCAGAGCAGGAGTGGGACAAACCTCATGGCTTCAAACTGACCAGGGTTTAGATCCAAGAGCAGGACAAAATCCTGCCCTGTGAAGGTGGAGAGGCCCCCAGTTTGTCCAGAGAAGCTGTGGCTGCCCCATCCCTGGAAGTGTCCAAGGCCAGGCTGGAGCAACATGGGCTGGTGGAAGGTGCCCCTGTACACACGGAGGGTTGAACTGGGTGAGCTTTGATATCCCTCCCCACCCAACCCATTCCCTCATTCCCTCATTCCCTCATTCCCAGTGCAGGGTGTGCTCTGCACCCAGAACTTTCTCTCAGCTGTGCTGGAGTCAGGCCCCGACAAGCCCAAAACAAACCCGGCGGCTGAAAAGGAGCGAGAAGGGGCCGGGAACGCCGAGCCAGGCAGGGACTGCAGGGAATGCAGGGCAGGGAATGCCAGCCCAGGGACAGGGACAGGGACAGCCCTGCTGGAGCCCACGGAGCCCCCACGCCCAGGGACAACTGCAGGGGCTCCAAAGCTTTGCCCAGATCAGCCTCTCCACTTGCAGAGGATCAGGGAATACCCTGGGCTGGGAGGGACCCCCAGGGATCATCCAGTGCAGCTCCTGGCCCTGCACAGACACCCCAACAATCCCCCCCTGTCCCTGTCCCATTGTCCAAACCCTCCTGGAGCTCTTGGGCTGTGCCCACTGCCCTGGGGAGCCTGGGCAGTGCCCACCACCCTCTGGGGGAAGAGCCTTTCCCTGAGATCCCC
>JAWWMP010000073.1:2579892-2599813 GCA_035047865.1 Dendrocincla tyrannina | reverse complement strand
CCCAGCTCAGTGTGTGGGGCAGCTCCCAGCTCAGTGTGTGGGGCAGCTCCCAGGTGGGTGTGTGGGGCAGCTCCCAGGTGGGCGTGTGGGGCAGCTCCCAGCTCAGTGTGTGGGGCAGCTCCCAGCTCAGTGTGTGGGGCAGCTCCCTGCTCTGTGTGTGGGGCAGCTCCCTGCTCTGTGTGTGGGGCAGCTCCCAGGTGGGCGTGTGGGGCAGCTCCCAGCTCTGTGGGGCAGCTCCCAGGTGGGTCTGTGGCTCTCGGCAGGAGGGGAACTCGAGCCTTTGCTGTGCAGTGACTCAGCAGAGTCTCCACACAGACTGGGAGTGGGAGGCTGAGTGTGCCTGGAGGGAGGAGCAGCTGCTCCAGTGCCAGCTGCCCAGCTCCCAACTTCCATCTCTGCAAAGGGGCTTTGGCTTTCCTGAGCCTGAAGTTGTGCCCGCACTTTAAAGCTGTGGATCCTCTCGGAAGGGTCAGAGCTGCAGCTGTGCAGGAACTGTGGGCATCCAGCTGTTCCACCCCCCGAGTTCACATCTGGGTGAGCCCCGAGCTCTCACCATTCTGGTTATGTTTTCACTTGTGAAGCTTCACCCAGTGCAGTTGCAGCTTTGGGGTGGAATTGTGCAGGGTCTGGCCCAGTGATGATCAAGTATCGCGCTAAGAGAGAACAGGTCACGGTCGGGCTCTGGGCAGCCCGTGCTCCTGCTCCTCCTTCCTCCTGCTCTTCCTTCCTCCCTCTCTCTTCACATCAGCTCTCCTTCTCTCTGCTTTTTTTTCCTCCTTTATCCTTCCTTGTCTTTCCTGCTTTGCTCTTCTGCCCAGACAAGACCGTGGCCTTCTCGATGACGGGTAAGATTATGAGATCTGAGGGCTCAACAGCACCGTGAGGATCTGTCCCTTGGAGAGCAACTCCAACAAAGTGGAAACATTTAGTTAACTTTGCTGATGGAAAACTTGGAACTTTATTGGGGCCTTGAAACTGGTTCTTTGTGCTTCTCAAAGCTGTGAAAAGTGAATTTGTTTCATGTATCTCCTGTTGAACTGCACAAGAGCTCGTTCAGCTGCTGCTTTTGGGTTTCTGTCCTGGCCCATCAAACCTGATTTGTTTTGTCATACAGGCAGTCAGTAGTTAAGTGATGGGTTTTTCTCTGTAGCTAAGCATTTGTTTAAGCCACTTGTATTTATTTTGCCCTGATTTGTTGCAACATCCCTGTGGGAAAGGGAGTTTGAGCAGTCAGACTTTGGCTGGCAATGGGAGAGTTCCTTCTGATTGCATGGAATGTTAGAATGAGGCTGTTTAAAACCAGTAAGTGTGCAAAATCCTCCAGCTGTGCTTAACTCAGGAGATGTGCAGAGCTGACCAGAGGAGGGAGATTTTAAGGTCCTTGCTGAAACTGGTTGGTGCTGCTGGGAAAGGCAACAAGTGACAGGAGTGGGAAACAGTCCAAGGCACCCAAATGCTGCTCCAGAAAACATTTCTGGGCCAGAAAACATTCCCATGTTGTGCTGGGACCGTTTTTTTTGGGAATTCTGCATTTAGGACCCTGCGGCTGGACTTGCAGCAGAGCTGTGTCTGTGCTCAAGGGAACTGCAGCTTTAATGCTGGCCAGTCAATAATGGGGTGAGCCATCTGGGGGTTGGGAACTGCAGAGTCAGTGCTGGGGCTTTAGGGATGGGGGCTGTGAGGCTGACCTGGTTCTGCTGGGGGGGCTCAGCTGCCCTGGCCTCACCTCCTGTGTTCAGTCACCATCTCCTCCTGGGCTGCTCTCTCAGCTGAGTTTGTTCACCTGTGGCCAGGTCAGGCTGTTCCTTGGGCTCAGCTCATTTCTCCAGATCCCTTTCCAGTGCCCTGTGCCTGTGCTGCAGGCCCAGACAAAGGAAAAACCCCTCCTTGGGCTCTGGCTCTGCTGCCACCTCTGGGCTTTGGGGTTTTCCCCCCTTTGTTGGGCAGCAATCTCAGTATTTTCTGCAGATGGCAACTCTTGAGAGGAGCCTGCAAGAAAGCCATAACAGAAGGACTCAGTGGAGGTGGGGGGGAACAAATATCTTTGTTCCTGACAAATGTACACAAGGGGGAACAACTTCTGAGCTCTGGTACCTCCTGCTTTCCTGGCCCTGAGCTGAGCTCAGCTGGTCAGAGCCCGGTGCTGGGACCACCATGGTTTGACCCCAGTATGGGCCATTCAGCCCAGTCCTTGTGGGGCCCTCCCAGCTCAGAACACGCTGTGATCCTGTGAGATGAGCCGTAGCTGGGGGTGGTGCTGGGGGTGGTTCTGCAGCCTGGGGGTCCCACACTGCTCTTTCCCACAGGGTGAAGCCCCATTTCCGCTCCTCCAGCAGCTCGGAGCACACGGAGGGGCCGCCCGCCCTGGGGGCCGTGCCCGGGGGGGACCTGGGCAGGGCCAGCGCCAGGAATTTCGGCATGGAGAGGCACAGCAGCCCCTTAACCGGCCACCAAGACCAAGGGTATTCCCCAAAGGATTCTCCCACGGCACAGCTGGAGCAGAACGGGGATTACGGCGTCGGCAGGGGCAGGTGAAGTGTCCTGCGTGGAGGGCGGGGGGGTCTGGCTCGTGGGAGCCACAGATCATCAGCCACGGGCACAAAGTATGAGCAGCCCTGAGAAAACTGGCACTGGAATAAAGCAGGAGGGCTGGGAGCTGGGCGGGGAGCTGGGCTGGGAGCTGCCTCATCATCCACGGGGCTGAGAGGGAGAAATTGTTCCCACGTTTGCTCCCTTCCAAGGGTGTCAGGGCTTTGACCCCTCCTGGGGAGGGAGAACATCCCAGCAGTGTGTCTGGGGAAGCCTCAGGGAATGCCCTGCCCGGGTTCCCCTGGGCAGAGCAGGGGCAGGCACTGCCTGAGGGTCTCTTCCCTTCCAGGAGGAACGTGTTCCGAGGTCGGAGGAGACGGGAGGACGACCGGGTCTCTGTAAGTTCCCCCTCCTTGTGGCTCCCAGTGCAGAGTGAGGGCCCTGCAGTTACTGAAGTGCTGGCAGAGCCCTCAAATCCTTGGATTAAACTGGGGGTGACTGGTTCTCCAGGAACGGCCCTGCCACTTGCTCAGGGCTTTCCTGCTCAGTGTCACGGCTCTTTTAATGGGTGTTCTCCACTTGCAGAGACCTCAGCCTTCAGCAGAAACAAAGACTCAGACACCAAAGTTTGACTTGCTTGCATCAAATTTCCCACCTTTGCCTGGCAGCACAGCAAAACTCCCGGGAGAGCCTGTCCTGGAGAGCAGGATGTCCGACGTCGTGAAAGGAGTCAGCAAAGAGAAGGTGCCCACTCCAGGGGTATCCCTGTGCTGTGACTCCCTTTTTCCCTGCTGAAGGGTCACTTTGTCAGAGCCCCACACTGCAGGGCTTTAATCCCAGCCTTCTGACTGTGTCTGCTCATAGAACAGTGCATTTTTTTCTGGGAATGCAGCTGAGGCTCCTGCAGTTCTGCTGTTGTGGGAATAAAGCAGGGAAATGAGGGGTGGTGGCTGGGAGAGTGGGAGCAGTTTGGGGGAGTGTGGGCAGGGGAACTTTCCAGATGAATCTGTTCTTGGGGCTGGTGGGACTAAGCTTTGATGGTCAGTGTGATCCATCCCTCTCCTTTCCCCACGGTGTGATTTGCCCGTGGAAAGGGGAATTGCTTTAGAGGGGACGCTCCAAAACAAGTAGAATTCCCACAACCAGGACTGGAGCAGCCTTTGGGAATGCCCCCCTTCTCAGATGTCTTGCAGTGCCATGCTGGGGGGCAGTTTAAGCCTCTCTGCCACCTTTTCACAACTTGTGCTCTGTGTCCAGGAAAGCAAAGACTCGCTGCCCTCGTGCCCGGCCCCGCTGCCCGAGGAAGAGACGCCGAGTGTGGCCCAACCTCCCCCGAGCCCCCCGAGCCACAGCGAGCCTACAGTGCCCAGGTGGGGGGGCAGGGGCTGCAGGGAGCCATGGCATGGATCAGCTGGCAGGGACCCCCAGGGACCCTCCTGGCCCTGCCCAGACACCCCAACAATCGCCCCCTGTCCCATTGTCCAAACCCTCCTGGAGCTCTGGCAGCTTTTGGGCTGTGCCCGCTGCCCTGGGGAGCCTGGGCAGTGCCCACCACCCTCTGGGGGAAGAGCCTTTCCCTGAGATCCCCCCTGACCCTGCCCAGCCACTCCCTGGATCCTCTCCCTGCTCACAGAGGTCGGAGCTGCCCCCCCAGACCCCAATGAGTGTCCCCTCAGTCTCCTCCTCACCCTCAGCTGCTCCTCCAGACCCTTCCCCATCCCCGTGTCCCTCCTTTGGACCCTCCCCAGCAGCTCGAGACCTTTTTCCCATCGTGGTGCCCAAACTGCCCCCAGGACTGAGGTGAGGACAATCCCCCCCTCCCCTGCCCAGTGACACTGGGACCAGTGTCCCCAGGACAGCCAGTCCCTCTGGAGCCACAGGACACTGCAGGACAACACACCTGCACGGAGAGGGGAGGGATTTCTCCTTGGAATCCAACCCACAGCTTTGTTTGGAGCTTGTTGTTTTGTGATTAATTTCCCCACAAGATTTAATTGGGCTCTTGACACTGGTGGTTACACACTGAGTGCAATGAAACACTTGCCATGGAAAAGAGTTGGAATTACTAAGGAATACAATATATACAAATAATTTAAGTGCACTGTGAACAAATACCACAACTTTAAGGTAAGGCCTGGTAGCACCCCCTTTTGCCTCTCATTAAGCACCTGTTATTAATACCAACATCCCACCAATAAAAGCAACCCATCCTCTCTGGAATGCAGGCAGTTCCCAGACTGGCACTGGGAAATGTGAGGCTGAGGTGAGATCCTGCTGAGGAACACGGAGGTAACTCAGGGCACAGCTCTCCTTGTGATGCATCTCATTGACACTGCTCTGGGAAAAGGATTTTCTGAGCATAAGCCAAGGAAAAAATAAAAGCCTAATGCTATTTGGCAGGAGCAGGAAAGTTCCAGTGAGCAAAATTCAGGCAAGAGGGGTAAAGGGGATAAATTCCAGGGATTTCCCAGCAGTGCTGTGTCCTCCTAGAGCTGGATCTCCAAGCAGAGTTTGTTAGAATTTCAAAAAATAAATCAAAGAGCAGGGAGCAAAGTCCCTCTGTCACCTCATGGAATAAAAGCTCCTGCACAGGCCAAATTTGGCACCATCCACTGAGAAACAAACTGAGGAGTCACTGAGGGAGAAGGTTTCTTTCACCCTGCTCCTTCCCTGCTGATCCACGGGGAATGGAAATGGTGAGATCTGGACACGAGCACGGACTCCTCATGGAATATCATCAATTCCAGCCACGGGAAGAGCACCAGGACAACAGGGCTGCAATCTCCAGATCATTCACTCCTCCACCACAAACCTGCCAGCCACCCACCCCACTCCATAAACACTCTGGGACACCTGGGGTGCTGAACCATCCCAGGGAACTCCAAACCCACCCCGAGAGCCACAGCCCCTCTCCAGGCAGATGGAACCACCAAGAACCACCAGCCAAGCAAACAAGACCCCACACTCTGGCTTGGAAATGGGGTTTGTCCCTTCCTGGGGCAGAAACTCCCAAGCCCAGCAGTGCTGAGGTGTCCTCCTGGCTCCCTCCAGCAGCTCAGGGTTTCTCTGTGCCCTGAGCCCGTGGTGGCAGGGCAGGCCCCGGGCAGGAAATGGGGCTCTGCTCGAAGGGAAGCAGCTCTGGGTGTTTCAGAGGACACTCCACAGGGCTGAGCTGCTGCTGGGAGGGGGAAGAGGCTCCTCTTCCTTCCTGCTGCTGCTGCTGCTGCTGCAGGGATGTCTTTGGTAACCACAGGGCTGTGTCCACACAGCCCCCCAGGTACAGCAGTCGTGGAATTACGGAATGGTTTGGGAGGGGAGGGACTCAAAAATCACCTCATCCACCCCCTGCCACGGGCAGGGACACCTTCCACCAGCCCAGGTCACTCCAACCTGGCCCTGGACACTCCCAGGGATGGGGCATCCTCTGGGAAATCCATTCCAGGGCCTCCCCAGCCTCACAGGGAGGAATTTCTTCCCAATATCCCATCTAAAACTACTCTCTGCCAGCTTGAACCCATTCCCCCTTGTCCTGTCAGTGCAGCTCCTGATGAAAAGTCCCTCTCCAGCCTCCCTGGACGCCCCTCCAGGTCCTGGAAGGGGCTGTGAGGTCTCCACACAACCTTCTCCTCCCCAGCTCTCTCAGCCTGTCCCACCACACTGGACAATCCAGGTCAAGTGTACATCTGAGAGACAGAATTCCCTAGAAAAATGCAAGAAATGGATCCCGAGACTCCTTTTTTATCCAGTTCTCCCCATTTCCTGAGAGAACATTCAGAACCTCACACAAACCCAGCCATCCTGCTCCCTGGGAGTGCAGGGGACAGGATGGGCCCAGGGAAGGGCACCTGGATGCTCCACCTGTATTCAGATGGTGCAGCAGGGAAGGCTGGAGGCTCTGGAGCCCCTGGAGCCCCTGGAGCCCCTGGAGGCTCTGGAGCCCCTGGAGCCCCTGGAGCCCCTGGAGCCCCTGGAGGCTCCGGATCCCTCGCTGGTGACGCCGGGGCGGCTTTTCAGCAATTAGTGCTGATGATCTTTGCTAAGCATGGCCCTCAATCAGTGCAAGGTGGTAACACCAGCTAATCCTGCTACGCTCAGACAATGCTCCTCTTTCAACATCCCCGCTCCCCTTCCCCCATGCAATGAGAACACTGAATCATTTACTGTCCAACAAAACCATAATTACTCCCGAGCAGGAATTAAGGAAAATGGTCACGTCGCGCACAGCACGGAGAGGGAGAGGCTCTGCTTGGAGAGCAGCTCGTGGGCCCTTCTAGAAAATGTTTGGATGCTTTAAAAATAAAAAAAACCCCAATCTGTTGGTGTTTCCAGCAGTTTGTGCTCCCAGGGAATTCATCAGGCCCAGCACACAGACAGAGACTCTGCTGAGGGCAGGGGCCATAATGAGGTCGTAACAAAAATAATGAAATTATTCTGTTATCACCCCTGCAGCTGCTTTCCAGGACACACCCCCAGAAATAACTCCATGATTTTGCCTTTCCTGCCTATTCCCCTGCTTATCTCCAGGCACAGGACCCTGGCCCCTCTGGGGATGCCCATGGACTCATCACCTTGGACCTGCTCTGGAAGAACAGAACACACAGCCCGGTCTGCAGGGCTGGAGTTTGGACTGCCTGGCCCTGAGCAGGAGGCAGAGACAGCCAGAAGTGCTGCTGAAAGCCCAGAACGTTCCTTTGCTGCAGCCAAGGTGTTTCAAGGGGGCCTGGAGTGGCAGGTGGCTCCTTGGAGAAACCCAGAGTGAGCACTAAGTGCCCTTGTGGCCTGGGCAGACAAACCAGCAGTCGGTAAGAAATGCTGCTGTCACTCCCTTGTGTATTTACAGGTGGTTACCACTTTCCTTTCTTCAAGAAGGAATTCCTCCCTGAGAGGGTGGGGAAGGTGGCACAAGGTGCCCAGAGAAGCTGGGAGTGTCCAAGGCCAGCCTGGAGCGCCCTGGGCTGGTGGGAGGTGTCCCTGCCCATGGCAGGGGTGGGACTGGGTGGGCTTTAAGTTCCCTTCCAACCCAACCAGTCTGGGATTCTGTGACTTTCCCGGAGCACTGGCACCTTCTGGGCATCCTCCACCTCAATCTCAGGCTTCAGCAGCCCCAAACACAACATTAAACCCTTTTTCTAAGGTTCTACCTGTGCAATGGCCTTACACCCCTACCACTCTCTGGCTACAACTGCAGCAGAGGAACTCTGTCTGAAACAAGTTTAGACAATTGCCTCGTTCTGTTTGAGGCCAAATGATGATGCAGCTTCAAAGATTCCTCCTCCTTCCTTTGGGTGAAGCTGTATATCAGGTTTCCCTCTTGGAGATAATAGCAAGGTCTGTGAGCAAACAGCCTTCCAGAAAAAGTGTGATTTCTTGAAAGAAATAATGCCTTACCCACTGTGCTTGCCACCAAAAAACCCCCGAGTCAGCAGGCAGGTTTGGCTCTGCAGTTCCCCTTTAACTGCACCATTCTGTTCCCATCAGGGGCATGAATAGGGCACTGAAACCCCTGCCCAGCTCACAAAGCTGTGTTTGTTGGGCACAAGCATTAAAACTGCTGCAGTTTCGGTGCTCAGAGTTTCACAGACAGATCAGCTCCAGATTAATTTACACACACAGAACAAGCCTCCTTGGCCACAGCACTGTGGGGACTCTGTTCTCCAGCTCCAAACCCCTTTGCTGAAGGCTTAGGAGCATTGTTTTACCAAATTAAACCTGTTTTAATCCCCACATTTATGATTTCAGAGGAATGCAAGGTCTGTGTGCCGTGTGTGCCCTGCGTGGTCTGGGTCAGTTCAGGTCACAAGGTGCTCCTCACTTTGGGTGCCTCAAACCTTGGGGGGTTTTTTTTGTGCTGTTTGAACTGGAAGCAATAAATCCAAGTGCTGGGCCCAGCAGAGGAGCCCCTTTGTCCTGCAGCAGCGTTTCCAAGTGGCAGCAGATCCCCCTGTCCCCAGCTCACCCGTCTGGGCCCTGTATTTGCAGCAATAATCTTCGAGGCCATATGTGATGCATCACCGAGTGGGTGAGCTCAGGACAGGGCTCTGTCCCCTCTGCGAGCCCGGCTGGGGTGGCCAGTGACAAGGAGGTGTCACCAGCTCACCTGTGGGAACTTCTCATGGGCACTTCTGCTGAAAACAGCCCTGCCCAGGCTCAGCAAAAGGAGTTCTGAGGGGCTTTGGGAGCTGTGACTGTAAATAAAAGAGCTTCTTGTAGAGTAACCACGCTCTGGGGGACTCCTCTGTCCCAGCAGAAGGAGAAATGGTCACATGTGACCATGTGTGGCTCACATGTGACCGTGTGTGGCTCACATGTGACCCTGTGTCTCACACAACACCACTGAGGTGCCTTTATTTAGAGGGTCTTTTAAAGGGCTCCCCCAGGTCAAATAAACCAAACCCCAAACCCTGCCCCGTGTTCACTCTCTGTGAACTCAGGCTGGGAAAGGGCAGGGGCAGGTGGGACATCAGCAGGAATTTCCTCATTGAAAAGGTGGGCAGGCCTGGAAGGGGCTGCCCAGGGAGGTTTGGAGTCCCCAAGGAAGGACTGGATGTGGCACGGGGTGGACTCTGATCCTGGAGGGCTTTTCCCACCTCAAGGATTCTGGGATCCTGTGGGATTTATTACAAAATGTGCCCTGCAACCCTGTTAAAAAGCTGGTTCTGAGACCACGTTTTTTCACCCAACATCCCCATCATCCAACTCTACAGGGGAAAGTTTCTGTGTTCTTACTGCACATCTTCCTTTACCAAAGGTAAAATGCTTTTAAAAAGGCTCCCAAAGTTCTTAAATCCTTCAAAACCACCACTGGACTGTGTCAGCCCTGATAACCTGAAGCACAAACTCTGCTCAGCTGCCTCCAACCAACACCTGCAAAAGCCAAGCACCCCCCTCAACTCCATGTGAGATTCTGCTGCAAAGTGCAGTGACATAAATTTTACATGTTTCCCATAAAATTTATGTGCAGCACATGCACAGGAACAGTTGAATCCCATACACAAATAATAAATCTTGCATGTAACCCCATCCCAAACCAAAAATTCTCTTAAAGAGCTACAACTTGTCACAGGGGGAAAATACATTTTGCCTCCTGAGTGCTCCAAAGGGCACAAACCCAGGGCTTTGTCACGAGCAGGGCTTTACAGAAAGGATTCAGGAGAAATGTTTTCCTCTATTTTTAATACAATAGTCAATGAGAAGGAGTGTGAGTTCAGAGGCTGCACCAGGACAATTTACAGAGGGGACACACAGTCCCAAGGACCAGCTGCACCCACAGGCTGAGCTGAGCAAAGCAGGACAGCTCAGAGCAAGCAAAAAGCCAGCTGAAGTGACTCTGAACAATGCCCTTTGCTGACTAACCTGCTCCAGACAGAAACTCCCAGGGATTCAACTCCCTGTGCACTGAAAGGCCAAGTCTCCCAGGAAATGACTACACTTTGTGACAGCCCCTGTGACTCAGCCCTTGGTTCAGGCACAGCTTTGTCTCCCTTCAGGTCCAGGCTGAGGGATCCGAGCTGGGAGTGCTGAGAACCCTCTGCCAGGAGCTCCTGGCCAGCCCCACGCTGGGAGGTTCCACACACACTCCGCCTCTTGGGGCACTTTCTCCACCAGATAAATGATTTTCCAAACCAAGCACAGGAGTAAAAATAAAACCCAAACTACGTAGGCACCCAAAGAGATTAAAATAGGAGCTCCTGTGGGTTTTACTCCTGCCCACAATTCCTGTCGCCCACCTTTCCGGAGCTCTCGGGTGCCAACACTGAACAGTTCCCTCGTCCTCAGATTTTCACACAAACCCAGGGCCACAGGCACTCCTTGCTGCTTCCTCTCCTCCAAACCTTGCCCAACCATCCCAAAAGGCAGCTTGGATACACAGCCCGGGTCACTCCAACTGGACCTGGAGTTACTTGTCCTAATTAAATCCTAAATTCTTGAACCAGATGCACGAAGGGGAGAAGAAAGAAGTGGAGGGCAATTATTGCCTTATCTAGTGATCCAACAGAGCTGCTCACCCCAAGTGTTCAGCAGCTCTGACCTGCCCTTAAACGCCTTCCAGGGCACTAACCCAGCTGGCACCTCACCCTGCACAGTGGTGATGTATTTCCAGATGGGGAGATGCTCTTCCAAGTCACAGGGCGAGGAGGGCGATGACTGTGCATGATGAAACAGAGAGAGACATCTCGGGGAAAGCACTGGCACTCACAGGATCACTCCTCCACCAAAACCCAGCTCAGAAACACAACCAACCAACCACACCGCAAAAATCAAGGGCAAGAAGGAGTTTTTCAAAGCTCAGGAGGTCAGAGGTGTATCCCACATCCCTCCCACCCTGATTTATCCAAAGGGACAGTCCCACCTGTGTCCCACAGTCCCACCTGTGTCCCACATCCCTCCCACCCTGGTTCTCCCAAAGGGACAGTCCCAAGTGTGTGTTCACAAGGATATCCATTCCCACTCTACAGAAAAAGCAGCAGAGAAAGTGGTGGCTGCTCAAGAGGGCAAAAGATTTTTATTCCCAAAGCTCTGGAATCTGAAACACAACCCCAGTCCCTGCACAGCTCTCCCAGGTGCTCACTCGAGGACAGCCACAATTAAACAGGATTAGTCACCAGAGCAGGATCCCACTACTTAGAGGCAAAGCAATGCAATTATTAAACTTTTACCAGTCTCCAATTAGTGAGTGACACCCGTAATTTGGCTGGAGGAAACTCCCACCGAATTGCCGAGGTGCTCCTGACAGAGGCAGCTCCAGAGCTCTGCTTGGGGTTCCCACTCACTCCCTTCAAGCCTGACTAGTGGGAACCAAAGCCCCTGTTCCAAACCCTTAACCCTGCCCTGCACTCCCCCATCCCACCCAGAGCTGCATTCCTGGGAACAGGGGCGGGCTGGGGCTCCGTTCAGCTCCTCCAGCTTCCCTGGCTGGCACAGCACGACCCATTCCAGTCACCTCCCAGCCTGGGAAAGCAGACTGGAACAGAAAGAGCCCAAATAAAATGCCCTGCACAGCGTGGCAGGAGCTGCAGATTCCAGGCCTGTGTTTCCATCACTTCCCTGGCTCCTCGAGGAATGTCACTGCTAAGGAAACCCTCCTGGCACGTCCCCAGCAGCCCAAGGAAGCCCATTGTGCCATCAGATCACACGAGGAGTGACTTCTGGCCAGGGCAGAGGCACCACCTCCTCCAGCAGAGCTTTGTCCTGGGCTGGAGAGCAGGATGGGGCCCATCCTGGTGCTGGGGGAGCCTCCAAGCTGAGTGGGAAGCCAAAACAAGAGAGGAGAACCCTCTGAGCTCCGAGCACGGGGCTGTGCAGAGCCAGCCCAGTCCCTGACACGGCCCCTTCCAGGGGAAACACACCCTTTTCCCTAATTAACAGAGCACATGCAGAGCTCTTGAAAGGGGATGACGTTCCCTTTTGGAGAGAAAGTGGTCCTTTTAAGTAGGAAAACCCCTGCTGTGGTCATAAAGTAACAGCCAATTGACTTGTATTGTGATAACACACTGATATTTCTGACATTCCAGGCAGCAACATCCTCACACACGGAACTTTCTCACCTTCCATCAGAACATCTCCACTGCTCTAACACAGTTTCATAAAGCTGGGAGGGCAAATATCTCTTCTACACTGGCACCAGTGGACTTGGAGCCTAAAAAACAGGCTTAAAAGTAAGACAGAATCTTATTCCACAGCCTTTTCCAAACCCACAGAACTCCTGACGGGGAGTTTTGCTCCCTGGCCTCTCTCAGGGTGCAGCATCTCCTCTTCCAATTTAAATAAACTCAATTCTCACATGTCTCGCTTGCCCAGGGAAGGAAGTGTGGAGAAATCAGCAGGATTATTTCAGAGCACAGAGTCAGCAACTTGACAAAAAGAACACAAACAAAATGAACAAAGGAGCTCACAATAATAAAAAAAAGGCTGTGCAGTTACAGATGTGACTTAGTTTGAAAACTGAAGTCCTTAACAACAAATTATTAGCTGCTCCAGGGTCCCAAATTCCTCAAAATCTCATGGTGCTCCCCCTGGAAGGGGAAAGGGGAGAGGGAAGAGGGGAAAGGGGAACGTGGAAAGGGGAGAGGGGAGAGGGGAGAGGGGAAAGGGGAGAGGGAAGGAAATCTGTAACTGAGTCAGCTCAAACTCCACCCAGGAGCTGAGCACCACAGGAAGGAGACGTGGTTTATACCAGCTCTACACCTGGGTTACACCTGGGTTACACCTGGCACATTGGAGCAGTGGGCAAACACTGCTCTGGGTGTGCAAACACCTGAATCACCCTCCAAACTGCCCTGCTTGGGTTTGAGGCCTGTTCTCCCCAAGGCCACAGACACTGGACACGGTGAAAATCACCTCCCTGGGGTTTATTTGTAATAAAAAGGCAAGGAAAATAAACATGTTCCTCTCCAAAGGACACAGCTTTGTGCAGGTAGATGAAAAACCCCCTGTTGGTAAATTCAGCATTAAAGCATCAAAAGGCACAGTTGTAAACAAATTCTTTGAGAGAAGGGATTGCCTGAGCCAGCAAACACTGGTCAGCTGGAAAGACACTCACTGGTAAATAAAAGTGGAGCTGCACAGAGGGAAAAACCCCCAATGAACCTCCAAACTGGCTCCAAACGTTTGTCAGATCAAATTATCTCATGTACTGAAAGGCCACCAGACCTGTCCTGAGCTCTTCACTTGAACAAAGCTTGGAAAAGTAGAAACTTGATGTCCAGCAACAGGTAAAAATCCCAGGGTGTATTTGCACTGATGAGCTGAAACCTCCCCAAGCCCAAATTGACTGTGAAGACGGGTCAGAAAGGATGGAATATCATTCTCATAAACTTCTACCCACGACCACATTGCAGCCCTTGGCTGGGCCCTGGCCTGGCTGGACTGGAGCTGGGAAAAGGAGAAGCTGCTGCTCCTGTTTGCTGCCTCGTTTATGGCAAAGGTCCCCACAGCAAAAGCATTTCAGTCACAAATCCAACCAAATAAACCCCATTTCCATCCTGTAAGCCAATCCAAACGCTCTCTCCAGTTGTCCTCACATCCACCACCACAGGAAGCAGCCTGACAAATCTGCTAAAAGCTGGAAGAAGCCTGAATTAAATATTCATACTGTGAAATGCTGAAGGCAGCACAAACCCCGGGTCTCCTCTGCCACTCTGTGTCGCCCAGAGCGAGAGATGAAAAGAGCTGGAGCCTCCACAGGGAGAAGGGCACTGGTGGCTCTGCCTTCAGCACTTCAGGGCTGCCTTTCCTCGTCAGGGATTTTCCTGAGATGCTCCTTTACCTTCCTGTTACCTCCCAGAGAACTGTCCCCATTCCCTCCAGTTTAAGGATCCTCGGTCAGGTCTTAATGAGAACCTGGAAAGACTTGTGGAAGGCTCCTCAAAAAATCTGGTAATTGAATGATGGCATCAATTACTTCATTTTAATGAGAATGAGATCACGTTTTAATTTTTCATTTGGGTTAAATCTCAAGCAAAGGTGACTGTGCAGTTTCTCTCAGTAATAACCAATGTCCCTCCAAGGTGGAAGCAGAATTACTTTCAATAACAAACTAATCTTTATTGTTTTATTTCCCATTAGCACTTAATTCCCCAGAATTAGCCTGGGTTTATTACTATGCAAAAAGACACGTCAGCCCTCCAACTTACTCATGGAAAAGAGACGCCCAAGACTTTGAACCTCCTGGTTCTGGCAGCAGGAGAGGATCCTGCCAGCTACATTCTCTCCAGGCATGGACAGAGCAGTCTGTTCCACATCATCCCAGCCCTGGGAGTGTCCCAGGCCATGGATGGGCCTTGGAGCAACCTGAGACACTGGAAGGTGTCCCTGCCCAGGCAGGGGGTGGGACTGGATGGGCTTTAAGGTCCTTCCAGTCCAAACTATTCCAGGATCTTGTGATTCCAGGTATTAATTTGCTTCCTCCTTGGTCTCCCAACCTCATTTGAACACAAGATCCTCCAGCACAGCCCGTGTGACCTTCCCAGGCTCACCACGGAGGAGAGAATTCAACATTCCCTTTCGTTCCTGCTGCAAAAGACAACACAAAACCTCCTTGGACAGGAACCATCTGTTCCTGTGCCTAATGGAGCCAGGATCACTGGACACCAAACACCCCAGAACACTGCCCTGTTTACAAAAGCAGGGTGTCAGGGCAATAATATTCCCAGGGAGATGCTCATATCTTGTGGATAAAACCTGAGACTCACAGCAGGCTTTGCCTTCAGCTCCAAAGGGCAAAGCAGAGCAGCAGTGACAGCACAGGGTAGGGGTGGAGGGGCAGGAAGGGCCAAGGACGTGGGGACAGTAACAATTTAATGAGATATTCTGCCAAGAAAGAGAAAGCAAAGGATTAACAGCCAAACAGAAAACCTGCAATTAAGCCAAACCTCTGGGAAAGGAGGACTGTGGCCATGGGTTGGATCAGTGCCCTCCAGTTTGTTCTCCAGGACTTCTCTGCTGACTCCAGATGTTTCAGAGGAGCAAAACTGGGGCCACGCTACGTCACAGGCCCCCCAGGGAAATGAGGATGTTGGGGAAGTCAAACAACCACTTCTCTCCAACCTGCCTTGCACTACAGGGCTGTTTCTCCTCCAGCACTGGGAGCACAACACAGAACTGCATGAAAAATGCAGGAAGCAAATCAATTCCTCGAGGACTCCCAGCTGAGATGTTCCTACCAAACACAACATGGACCTCGGTGACAGCCAAGCTGGAGCACCCAGGAGAACCCCTGCAGGCTGTGGCACCTCAGACCTCCCCAGGACACTCTGGAGAGCTGTTCCCTCCAGCCCCAATCCTGCTGGAGGGAGACACAACAAGATTCCTCCTGAGACCCCCCAAGTCACACGTGGGGAGCCCCCATTTCCATGGAAATCCACGACCACAAGGTAGGACTGAATATCTCATGGTAAAAGCTCCAAAAGGAGGGACAAAAAAGCCCTGGCCCAGAAATGCCTCCCAAAATCACCTGCTGCACTGCGAGACAGAGCTGTTGTGGGGACCCTGCCACGACAGCCAAAAATCACCCCAAAATCCTCTTTTCATGCAGAGCAAAGGGAATGGCAAGGTCTGCCCATGAGAACCTCCCTGCTGGGCTGCTCTGGTTTAACACTGATGTGTGGTTTGATCCCTGAGTTTGGAATTCAAACCCTGGCTGGATCCAGGAGCTAACAGAGCCTGTGCCATCATCTCCACCTCCTTCCCAGAGAGGCCCAGAAAGGCCCTGGGGCTGCTCCAGTGTCCAAATGGGCACAGGTTTCCTCCAGTCTGACACTTTGCCCCCTTCAGATGTTCCCCCATGCCCAGATAACACTGGGAATTCCCAGCAGGCACGGGCAGAGGGGGAGGACAGCACAGCAAACCCCAGGGAAGTCCACAGCCCACACCTCCCACCACGGCCCAGGGAGGCAGCAAAGGGTGTTCAAGGCTCCTCCATTAACTGGTTTAGTGAGTTGAGACACAGATCTGACTGCAGCTGCTGGGGCAGAATGTGCTGAAGGAGCAGAAATCCACCTTTCAAGGAGGAATCCACGAAGCAGCTTCAAAGGTGGAAAGGATCCAAGGGCTGCCAGCTAATCCCAGCGTGGCAGTAACTCCTGGGGACTTCTTGCCACTCTTCAATCACAGGAAGGAGGTGCTTTCCTGCACTAATTCCTCTTGATAGAACTATAGAAAAAACCAGCTCTGCCATCTCCCTTCACTGGTTCCTTCCCTTGCCCCTTCCTTGGGCTGTTTCACAGGCTCCTCTCGGGGTGCCAAGGATTCCACAGCAACACTGGGAATTCCCGAGCTCCTCAGCCCAGACCCTGGGGCTGTCACTGCAGGGCAGGAGCTCCCAGATCCTCCAGAACCTGGAGCCAAACTCGACTCTCCTATTTGCTCCTCCCCCAGTTCTCCAGCCCAGCCTTTCCCTTTGTCCTTGTGTGTCTCACTGGAAGAGGAATGTGCCTCCTTGTTCACACCATCTCACTGCCCACAGCAAGGTGTTCCCTCATTTCACACAAGGACATAACAAGGAATTACTGTCCTGGCATCCTGCAGAACTTCTATCACCATCATGTGCCTTGCTCCTTGTCCCTTGGTGCTTTGTTGAGTCCATTCAAACCTCTGGAAGCTGAGAAGAGTCACCTTTGCTGCAAACTCCACAGGGATGAGTGTGGGGCTCCATAAAGACACCCAGGAGAGCCCCCAGGACATGAACCTGGATTTCCATTTGGCTCTCCCCATAGGGTTCAACACCAGAAATCACCTCCCCATCCCACAGGATAATTGGAAAGGACACCTGGAGGGAAGGGATCAGTGCAGGGGTGGGATCAATCACTGCAGGGAAGGGATCAATCACTACAGGGAAGGGATCAGTGCAGGGATGGGATCAATCACTGCAGGGAAGGGGATCACTGCAGGGAAGGGATCAATCACTGCGGGAAGGGGATCAGTGCAGGGATGGGATCAATCACTGCAGGGAAGGGATCAATGCAGGGAAGGGATCACTGCAGGGATGGGATCAATCACTGCAGGGAAGGGATCAATGCAGGGATGGGATCAATCACTGCAGGGATGGGATCAATCACTGCAGGAAGGGGATCAATCACTGCAGGGAAGGGATCAATCACTGCAGGAAGGGGATCAGTGCAGGGATGGGATCAATCACTGCAGGGAAGGATGTGTAGGACACATCTCCACAGCTCTCCTGAGTCAGAGGATCCATTTCCCAGGAGAAAGCCCAAAGGGCAGCAGGCAGGAGAACAAGGCAAAGCAAATGGAACGTGCTTGGACAAGACCCAAAATCCAAACCCTGACCTCTGGTAGGAGCCCCTTGGAATCAGCAACACAGGAGACTCCAGGAGCCCCTTCACAGGAGCTGCACCAACTGCAACCAGAGGAGGGAGGGAGGAAAAGGCTCCAAATTTTCTCTTTTAAGGCACACCTGGAAAAATGGCTTTGTCTGGATCCAGTGCCTTCCCTCACAGCTCCAAGCAGCTCCTTCTGAAAGTGTTTTACCAAAGCTCTGTCCAATGAGCGAGCACTGGACACACAAAAGGCAAAGGGTAATTACATCTTCCTGTTTGCTCTTCCAGCCAGACATTTTTTTAAAGGCCTACTCCAAAAAAGAATTGCCTTGAAAGCCTTCCAAGGCAACCCTGGCTCCAGGGTTATGGATTTTTCTGATTTGGGGGGAAATATCAGAGCAAATGAACCATGTTCCAGCTCAGGCCTCTGTGCTGCTGGTCACAGCGACTGAAACAACATCCCCCAGTCTCTCATGCTAATGGTGACTGGCCCTACACCATTTTTACATGCTGCAATTTGAAAACAGGACTTAACAAGTAAAGTGTATCAAACAGGGGAGAACTCCACCGAAATGTTTGCTCAAGGTTTCCAGGTGTGGCTGCAGCCAAGACATAAGAGGATTATTTATATCTGACTCATTTGCTTCGCCTTCACCCTCGATTCTCCCTATTTGGGACTCAATAATTGACTTTTTTCTGCACCACAGGACTTCTTAGATTCAGGGTATTTTCAAGGAGGCCTTGGAAATGTGAAGCAGAGAGGAGAAATTCCACAGGTAGAGTGGGTTTAAACCACAGACTGTGCCAGTCCCCAGAGCTCCAGGGGCCCAGGCTGCAAAGGGCACAACGTCCCCTGGGCCACGGAGTGTCCCCAGGTCTGATGGCCCCTGGGTGGGACCCAGCCCTCACCCCAGCCCTCTGCATGTCCCCTTCCTGCCTGGGAACTCAAAATAACGAGACTTCCCCCTTTTCACTGGCAGCTTCCAATCCCAAATTGCGTAAGAATGGGGGGGGGGTTCATTCCCATTACAATAAGGATTGTTCTTTCTTTTTCTTTAATCCACAAGGGATCACTTGAAGGTTCTGCCCTACGAATAAACACTGGTCTCAGTCTCTCAAAACATCTACATGAGCCCTTGGCCACTCTGAGACCTCCCTTTTGCAGCACAAGAGACTCCAGTCTCACGTTCAGCAGGATTGCCACAAAAGCCTAAAAAAACCATCTCAAAATAATGAACAATTTGGTTACCTATAAATTCTCTCGCTGCTCCTGAAACAACAGAAAGCCGTGGTACTTTTTAAAACTTCCTAAAAGTTTCCCCAAGTGCCCTCTCCGGTTTGGCAAAGTCCATGGTGAGGAGGAGGAGGAGGAGGAGGAGGAGGAGGAGGGGGTGAGAGCCAGCCCTGCTGCCCAGGCTCTGTCAGGAACACCAGGCTGCAGTTCTGGAGGACACACATGGAGCACACAGGAGAGCAGCACGGAGCCACCTGAGGGGAACTCATCCAGACAGCCCTCCCAGCCCAGCTCCCACAGCAGGACCTCGCTCCTGGGACACACGAGGAGCTCCTGGAGCCAGAAATGGGACACCTTTAATAGGCATTTTCCACTTCTGTTCAATTAAGGGAGGGGGGAAAGGCAGCCCAGTTTAATAAGCTGCAGGTCTGTCCATTCTCTCCCAGAACCGCTGAGGATCAGGCACTTTTACCTCCTGCTCTGATCACCTGACTCTCCATCACAGCCTGGAATCTGCCGTGTCACTTCCCAGCTCCTGGGGGGAATTCTCCTTCTCCTGCTGCGGGTGACAATGCACACTGTGAGCAGGGATGGCAGCAGGGACAGCTCTCCCTTCCTCACCCCAGCCCTGGAGTGACCCTGGCCAGCTCTCAGCTCTGCCCTCACCCCTCCCTGCAAAGGAGAAAACTCCTTGCCCTGCTCAGGGTTCCTTCTGGCTGCTCAGCTTCCAGGGAAGAGTTCCTAATCCCAGGGAATGGCAGCGATGGGGACACAACCAGCAGGCAAAGGAAACACCTCAGAGGGACACGTGGTGGAGCAAAGCATGGCACTGCCAGCCCAGGTGCCCACACTGGCATGGCTGAGGTGTTAGAGGGGCAGGAAACACAAACCCTCCTCCAGCACATCCTCACCCCACTGTCCCTTCTGGAGCCACCCCCAGGGCCAGGCCTGGTGTGCTGTCCCATCTGCTGGGTCGTCCCCTCTTCCATCACACCCTTCCTTGCACATTCCAAACCCAGCACTTCCAGAACCTCCCATGGCTGGTCCCACACACGGCCGGCCACCCCTGCCCACACCCCACAGCCACCCACGGGCCATCCTGGTGGCCACTGTGGCAGTGGCTCACGTGGAAAAGCAGGAGGGGGAAGACGCTGGTTGGGAGCCTCCTGTCACAACACTCGGGAGGAGGAGAGGGAAGAGCCACGTGCCAGTGGATTCCCAAGGGAACAGAGGGATCTCTGTGCACCAGGAGATGTGTGGCTGCAGGGACAGCACTGCCTTCCCATGGAAAGGGGAGCTCTATCAGGTGCCTTCCCATGGAAAGGGGAGCTCTATCAGGTGCCTTCCCATGGAAAGGGGAGCTCTATCAGGTGCCTTCCCATGG
>JAWWMP010000073.1:2549984-2560568 GCA_035047865.1 Dendrocincla tyrannina | reverse complement strand
CCCACCTGGGAGCTGCCCCACACACCCACCTGGGAGCTGCCCCACACACCCACCTGGGAGCTGCCCCACACACCCACCTGGGAGCTGCCCCACACACCCACTCACAGCCCTGCCACTTGCCCACTGATTTCTCCAACAATACCAAAGCAATTCCCATGGCCCCACTCCGTGCTGCACACAAACACTTCCCACCCCCAGGTTACTGCTCCATTGTATTCCCAGAGCACTGCTCCAGCAACACCAAGTGTTTCCTCCTCCCCAGTGTTTATATCTGAGCTCTCAGGAAAGATGGGGACAAAGCAAATAAATGACAGGAGCAGACTCAGCGTCGAGGTCGGGGCATGCAACTCCCACTGCAGGAACCCAAGAGCTCTGCAAGGCTGATCCCAGCAGGAAGGGCTTATGGTAGTGCTGCTGGAGTTCATAATCTGAGCAGAGCAAACATAATTACAAGTATTAACTTCAGAGGAAGTTCTTTATTTGCCTGCAGAAATTCCTCTGAGGCTTTTAAAGGAGTTGCCTTTGCACTCCCCGGCACGTGTGGCCATTATTTTAGGATTTTAAGCTGCCACTTTGACTTTAGTTTTTAAAATCAAGTTGAAAAACATCACACATATTTGACAGAATAAATAGCCACGAGCAGGCCCTGCATGTGACACAGAAGGAACACTGAGGAGCCCACAAGTGCAAGGTTCCCAAGAGCTGTCTTACCGATTCCTGTGGAATGGGCGCCCTATGCTCAGGGAAGCAGCATTTGTTTTGTAGGATCCTGGGGTATTAAAGCCATTCACAAATCCACCGTTGGGAAAGGGGGCCTGCAAAGACAGAACAGGCTCAGTGGCTGAGCTGCAAAGGGCAACGCTGGCAGATTTAGGAGGAGCCTCAGCTGCAATTCCACACTGGGCTGCAGCATCTCCTGTGCCATGAACTCACACAAACCCCCCCAGGCCAACACTCCCCACCTGCTTTAGCAGAGTCCCCCCCATTCCTGGAAAAGCTCCAGACTCTTCCAATAACATTAGCTCCTGGATGATGGAATTTCACCCCAAAATTCCTTGAAATAAATGGCAGTTGATGCCAGTCTGGTTTTATCAAGCCCATAACATAAATGTCATAAAAGAGAGGGGTCTGACCCGAAAAGCTGTGCACTCTGCAGCTGGAACAGCCCTCACCCAGGGGACCATCACCCCCAATCACCTCAAATTACCCCAAATCAGCCTGGGCTGCTGCCCCCTGGCCCCCAGGGCTGCTCACCAGTGGTGTCTCGAAGTAAGGTGCAGGATTTGGAGACCAGGTCTGAGGCACGATGCTGTAGATGGAGTACTGCTGAGGGCTATATACAGGCTGCATGAACAGGGGGGAGGCAAACTGGGCCTGGGTCTGCACAGGCTGGGGGTACACGCTGGAGTCCATGACCCGGTACCCATTCTTAGCAAAGAACGTGTTGATGGCTTTTATCCTGGCCTGCAAGACAGCAAAGCACACCCCGAGTCAGCTGGGAGGGAAGGGGAGGCTCAGCAAGGGAACAGGAGGGATGAGGAGGCTGGTGGATAAAATCTGCTCCAAGTGACCCCAGGTGACCCCCCCAGTGTGGTGGGGAAAGGGAAGGACATACACTGCTCCTGCTGGAGGATCTGGGAGCTGGGGCTGAGCTGCAGCAGGGACTGCCCACACTCCCATGGTGACAACTCAGGCAGTTTGTCCCAGCCTGCCCTGTGCAGCAGCCAGCTCAGGACTCACAGCAATGCCTCTCCTGAGCTCTGCAGACCCAGATTCTGGGCAAAGTGGAGAAGGGAAGGAGGCCCAGGAATGTGTTTCACCCCCCCTGGGAAGCAGCACTGTGAGTAACCAGCAGCCACTGAACTGTAATTTGTCAGAGCTCCCCATGACCTCATTCACGTTTGCAGCCTCCAGAGCAGGAGTTCTGGACCATCCCACTGCTCATTGCTTGGTCCCACCCCATAAATGGTGCCCATCATCCAAACACAAACACCACAGTTCCAACAGAATCAGCCCCAGCTAAAGCAGCCTCACCATTACTGGCTTGCCCTGAAAGGTTTTCACTTCTTCCCTTAAGTATTTGAAGGCCTGCAGATACAAAAAAAGAGATCAACATGAGATATCTTGATAAAATTTTACTTCCCAAAGGATATTACATGATCTCACATGAACGTGCAGCCCAGCTAAATTCATCAACACTTCCAGCTCAGGATTCCAGGGCCAGGCATGGCCACAGAGCAGTGAGGCAAGAGGCACCCAGGGGAATAATCCCTCAACTTCAGTCTTATTAACCAGAATTTGCCAATAATCTCTTAAAACAACAAAAGAGGGATCAGCAAATAACTATTTCTCTCAGCTCCAGGAAGCAATTCCCCTGAGCAGGGCAGGGACTGACAGGTGGGGGGTTGGAGGTGGCCTCACCTGCTGCGCGTCCGTGTCCGACTGGAATGTGACGTACCAGTTGTTGTTGTGAGCAAACTCACAGCTTATCACCTTGGGGCAGTTCTCGTTCCTGAACAGAGCCTTCACCTCCTGGGGGCACAAAACCAGGGCAGCTCAGGCCTCTGAGAGCTCCACTCAGCACTGGAGAGGCACAGGTTTATGTTCCAGCTCCTCCACCCCCTCACCAGGGCTGTTCTTTTATTCCCTTGACAGGTTTCCCAGACACCAAATTATCCCCTGGCTGCTTCTGAACCCACAAGTGCCAGTCCAGCCTCCTGAGCCCCCCAAGAAAAACACAGCAGGACCAGCTGGGAGGAAAATCAAGGTCTGTGTAGAACTGGGGATATTCCATAGAGAACAGGTAGCAAAAGTGTAGCTTTACATCAGGAGAGTCATGGAGACAAGACTGATTCCATGAAATATTTCCAAGTCAAGGCAACCTGACAGCTTTCAATAATCAGATTGTGAAGAGAGGGACGAGCAGCTGTTCAGTGTTTGCATTAAAGGAACTCATTAAAAATGCTGGTAGACAAACACCCTGTGTTACAACTTTAAAAAACAAAGAACTAAATCATTCTGCTCACCAAGAATCAGGAGGAATTTTATTATCCTCCCTTCCCTGAACATAATGAGCTCAGCTCACGCTGGGGCACAATGAATGAGAAATGTTTAGCACCATTTCTTGCTGCCAAAACCACCGTCTGACTTCAAGTAAAGTTACTGCTGGGGCAAAAATTCAGTCTGAATTCCAAGCTATGCCCTGCACTGATTTATTTTTGGATCTGCAAAGAAACCAGTTCAAACTTCCTTCCAGAAAAGCCAGGCCAGCTCAGCTTTGGTGGAAAAAAGAGTTTACCTAAGAAGGTTTAGGTATTGTAGTAAATAAGGGGAAGGGACAATGGCAGTAAGTTTTTGTTTTGGCTGTTTTGACAACCCACCCAGGCAGAAAAAACTCCTGATGTGGTTTACAAGGAAAATATCCCTGTTTAATCACACCAAACACCAGCTGACCTCTTCCTGGTGCTGTCTGAAGACACCTCCCCAAACCATCCCCTTCTGGCCCCCTCTGCCCCCGTGTTTACCTCGATGGGGGTTGTCTCAGGGATCTCACGGAGGATGATAATGCAGCGCTTGTGGTTCGGCCTGACCTTCTCCCCTCTCTCATCCACTTGTACCATGGGAGAAGCTGAAATTCAAACACCAAAGTGGGACCCTGTGCACATCCCAGCAGGAACAGACTCTGGGATGGATGGGACTTGTAGCAAAGAAGGAGAATTCAGGAGCCTGGAACAAGGTTCCTGTGCCCTGGACCAGCACAACGAGCCATAACCAGCTCAGAGACTGAATCGTTTCTCTGGAGCATGGGAAGGTTCCTTGTCCTGCTGCTACAGACACCAAACCCCCAGACTCACATCTCAGAACTTCAAGAATAAGGTCCATATCCGTTGTCAGCTTCTTAATCCCTTCCATATTGGCAATTGTCCATATTGGAACAAACTGGTCGCTGTCCATCTGAGACATCAAGTAGAGATCCTTTGAAAGATTCTCACTAAAAAGACACAACATCAGGATTTAATAAAAATCCTGAACTTGACTTACAGAACACTCAAAACACCAAGATAACCCCAGGTTTAAATATTCCCCAATTCCACTCACAGCCAAAACACCCTCAAATTCTCTCTCCTGGCACAAATCCCAGCAGATCAACACAAAGCAGAGGAAGACACTTTAAAAAACTTAATGAAAGTTCCAGTGCTCTGCAAAAAGGATCTGCCAAAGAGCCTTGTGGAGACTCAGAGCTGAATTATCTCGAGGTCTTACAGCTCCAAAGCACACAAGGCTCATCCTCATGCAAGGACATGGATGCACAGACAGGACTGGAACAGCTGGAAGGTGTCACAGGGCTTTTACAGCACATTGGCCAACCCTGGTTTGTATTTTTATCAAGATGATGGGGCATACCAAGCCAAAAAAGGAGTATTATTTGCCAGGGGTTTCAAAAAAGGCTTCACACCACGCTGAGTTAACGGCACCTACCGGGAGAAGCAGAATTCAAGTTGTTTCCTCAAACATTCCCTGATGTCTTCTGTGGACACAGGGGAGGGGCCATCACCTGGAAAGGACCACAACCCCCATGAGACCCCAGTTTCACACCAGCACCATGCAGGGACATCTCAGTGTACAGGGAAGAACGAATCCCTCTGGGCAGGACCAAGAGGAAAAGCTCATCTGAGATGTTTAAAGACCCCCAGGCTCCTCTGACCCCACTGCACTGCCTGGCCCAGTGCTGGAGCCTCTTGGATACCCACGGACATGTGAGGGCTCCTCCTCAGTCCCACCAGAGCTGCAGCAAACTCCAGGGGCTCAGAGACACCCAGAGCAGGGGCTGAACTCCAGCACTCACCAGACACTTCATAGAGTTGGTATCCCAGGTCTTCTGTGGCCAGGACAATGCCGTTGGCAGAGGCTTCCTCAGCCCCTGTGCCATTCCTCGTGGCCTCACAGGACGGGGGATACATCACCTCATACTGCTTGCAGGTGTCCTCTGAGAGCTCTGTGTTACCTGCCCAGGGGACACAGCACAGCAGGGAAACAACTGTGAGCTCCACAGGATCTCCCACGGGAAAAATTTTGGCTATCAATATTATAACAAATACCCAAAACTGCTGTAACTGAGAGTGTCTAAACTCAGTCTGTATTTCTTTGTATTGGAGAGACCATTCTAATTCTCCAGTTTCAGAAAGGTCTTCTGGTTTGCACCAGGCTCTCAGGGAAAAGCAAATAAAAGCAAATAAAGGATCCTGAAACTGATCCCTGAAGGGGCAGAGGATCCAAAAACGAGTCTTCCTGTGTGAAATTTAAAGCATTAAAGGGAGGTCCCCAAAAACAAGGGCCGAAAATCGCTTACACTGATTGCTTCACTTTGTTAGGAAGAGACAAACGAGCTGCTGTCAGGCAAAGCACAAACCCAGCTCGCTCCTCACTTCTGCTGACTTACCAGAAACCTTTGACAGGGCCACACAGGCTCAATCCTCCCTTCTTTAGCCCTGCTTTTGACTGAACTGTTTTGCAGGGAATCTTCGGTATCCTCTGCCGTGCCCTGAGTCACCTCAGCTACCCCTGGGGTCCAGTCTGAGCCAAATCAGAGCCAGGGGAACACTCAGCTCTGGATGGCACTGCCCACGTGGCCAGGGTGGGAACGGGACTGAGCTGGGACCGAGGGCAGAGGAGCAACCCACGGACACAGAGCAGTTCCTGCTCCAGCTCTGCCAGCTCTGAGCAGCACCTCGGTGCTCCCCAGGATTGCAGGTGGCCCTCAGAGCTCACTGTCCTGTTCACAGGGTCCAGAGGGTGCTCAGGTGCAGCGATGGCACCAGTCCATTGCCACACACTGAGCACCCTGGTGCCCTCTTAGCGCGTTACTCGCTCATCACCGGGCCCCTTGCATCCTGTTCCCTGTCCCAGCACAGCTCTGACACCCCCTGGCTCCCTGAACCACAGCCCACTGGGCAGCCCTGTCACCCCCACGACCCCCCTGCTGCCTCCTCCCATCTGCCCCGTGCTTGGTGCTCCCCCAGCCCTGACACCCTCGGGACAAGAGGCAGAGGCTGCTCCTCCTGTGCCCCCGCAGGGTCCCCCCTCTCACCCTCGGCCGGGCTCCCCTGTGCCGCCGCCTCCTGCCACGTGTGCTCTGTGCCATTGGAGGGGGGCACGGCCTCTCCACTGCCCTGGGGCACCTCCTGCCACACTTTGGCGTTGGGGTTCAGGCCAGCACCCTTGGATGTTACCTGCTGGAGAGAGCAGAACGCCTGTCAGTGCACACAACCCGCAGACGCCTCGCGAGGCAAGCCAGACAATACAGGGTGAATTTAGTGATTGTCTCTAGAGTTCCACATCTCAGGTGTCTACCCAGCTATTAAGCACCTATGTGATTTTGTCATTAATCAAAACAGGAAAATCCTTGGTATTTTCCAAGTATTTCGTTTCTACCTCCATGAGAAGTGTTGCCTTCAACCTCTCTTTATTGACATCCGACAACATCAGCGGAGGCAGCGGCTACCGGCCAGGACTCTGGGAACTCATAAGCTTTTAAAGACTTGACTGTCATAATGCTCCAGTCCCCTTTCACCAGAAAGGGAAATTTTCCCTCCTCCAGACCCCTTCCTAGAAAGGAAGGTAAAAAAACATATGTCAAGGAGCAGAAACTGTATAACTTGCGGAATTAGTGACATCTGTACTAAGCAAGCACCCCCTGTGCTGTGCCAGGATTCCTCCTGCACTTACCTGAGCCCTGCCCCGTTCCCCCAGGAATTTCCTACATCAGGGGACACTAATCATGTCCTTAAACCTGTAGCCCAGGAGATTAAAGGTTTGGAAGTGCCAAGGCAAACTTACACACCATCAGAGCCTGCTGGGGGCAGAATGGGATCTTCCCACCTTGGGATGGGACAGGAAGAGTGAGAGGGATGACCATGAGGCAGACAAGAGGAACTGCTGAATTCCAGCCTGGAACCCGACAGGGAAACACCCATTCCCACAGCACAAGATGAAGCCCTCCAAGGTCCCCTCTCCCTGAGCTGCTCAAAAGGTGTTCAGGTGAGGAGTCCAACAGTCCAGCAGCAGCACAGAGGACAAACACAGCAGTGGCTTTTGCTCCTTCTACACAGACAGTAAAACTACCTTCTCCAAAAATTCTCCCCCCAAGAAGGCCAAACACCCCACGGGCCACTAACACAGCTCCTCCAGCCACTGAAGGATGCTCCACTTCACCCCTGAGATGTGCTGGACTTTAAAATGTATTCAAATTAATGCAGCTGGGACCCACAAACCCCAGATAAGGAAGTATTTCAGAGTCTGGCCTCCTGGGCTCTGAAGTTTAAGGAGTGGCCTCAAACTAGCAGGCCTCAAACACAAAGCACAAGGATAAGGAAGCAGTTGCAATAGCTTTAGAGATAATTCCTCTGCCAAGGTCACACCTCGTGCCAGAGCTGTTTGCTGCAAGGACAAGCTCCAGTTTGGTAACAAGAAGCCTCCAAACACAGGAGGGGTTTGAGACAACCATGAGAGAAGATGCAAAACCAAGTCTGCAACTCCTGCAAGGCTCGGAGACTCAAACCCCTCCCACACAATGACTTAATTCACTCCAAAGAGTCTTCCCTTCCTGTTAATCTCAGCCCAAGAACAGAGCTGGAAACAGAAAGGACTGGGAATAATTCAGGGTGAAAGGGCACACATGCATTTGCCTTCACAGACCTCAGAGCAGTTCTCCAACAAAACAAGCTGAGGAGGAAATCCCAGTAAGTGCTGCAGCCCCAGGCTCTGTCCCTGCACTTCAGCAGCTCCAAACTCCACGTGCTCAGCTGCTGGGCCCTCCTGCCTGAGCTCAGGGGCCCAGACCCAGCAGGGCCCAGTTCCTTGAATTTACTTTCCATCAAAGCAAAACGAGACAAGACACAACCAGGAGATGATTCATTTTTTTCTAAAAATAAACTCTGCCTCACTACCTACATCTCTGAGGGTAGCACCGAGCTCAGGCTCAAAGTAATTCGAAGGAGTAAGTGAGATAAAGCGAAACTGAAACACTTTTGGGGCAGTTTCTGCTCTTCTGGAGGGGATCAGGACTCAAGGCAGCCCTGGCTATGGCAGGTGACATTCCAAAGGCACACGTGGGAACATGGAAGCTCTGAAATCTCAGGTGCAGGTGACAAGGGCTCCGAAACTACCTGGATTTGGGCTGGTAAGTGATGAATAACGGGCCAGGAACACAATGGCTGGGACACACACCTGGAACAGAGCGTGGGCCACTTGTCCCCGTGCTGGAAACCCTCCGCGAGGTGGAACACAGCCCTGCACCCCCCAGCCCTGCTCTCAGCAGCAAAACCCCTGGGTCTGGGGAGGATGGAGACTCCCTCATTCCCCTCAGTGTTTGGGAAATGCCCCGTGCTGAGCCCCGGGAGCGGCACTTCAGAGCAGGGGGCCAAAATGTCAAGTCGCGCTTGTTTCACGGGCCGTGGGATTGGCTGCAGCTCGATCCTCCTCCCGCTGCTATCGGGAACTTTCAGGACGAGGTTAAAGCTTTACAGAGTGACAAAGGTTGGGAGCCCTCCCGGGATCCACGAGCTGACAAAGCCACCCCCCGGCACAGCCTCCCCTCTTTCAGCAAATGAGGATCAAAGATCTTCCTCCAGCCGTTCCCAAAAATCAGCTGTGGAAGGCAATTTTCGCTCGGAAAGGATGGCAAATGGTATTTTGCTTATTGTAATTGCATCTAAATTATATTTAACCAGAGTCAATTGAGCCAACCAAAATGCAAGTGCTCGGAGGTTTAAAGCACTCGATTTTAATATCAACTCAAATTATCCTGCGACCAAAATCTCAACACTCAGACTGTGACAGACTTCCCAGAGCAGACAGAGACTAAAAGCGAGTCCAAGTGAAAAACCCAGAGGAGAATTTAACAAAACTTGTGAGGGGAGAAACTCCCCCCCTTTTCCAGAAGTGGAAACGTAAGCAGATGGAAAAAGCCCAAGGTCAGCAAAGCCACGGGAGGTGGTGGAGAGAAACCTTGTGCTGGCTGGGGGAGAGGCAGGAGGGGACACCCGGCTGGGGGCTCAGCCACAGCGTGGGCACCTCCCCAGAGGGCACTCACCTGGCACCCTCCCAGAGCTCTGCCAGGCTGAGGGGCTGGGGAAGCAGCAGCTCCTTGGGAGCAGCCAGCAGGTCTCAGGTAACATCCCACTGCTCTGAGTGTCCCAGGTAACTCTCCAACCCACGGGAATGGCCACAGGAGTGTGGCTCCCACCAGGGGAGCCTCTCCCAGCCCTTGGAAAAGCCACAGTCGTGCTGTGTGAAGGTGGAACCTGTGGCAGAGGGGGGTGAACAGGGGCAGTTTGGGGGGCTGGTCAGCCAGAGGGAAGGCAGGAGCTTCACCTGCTGCAGGAGAGGGCCAGCAAAGCTCAGTGCTTCCCACACTCCTGGATTTCTAACCAGGAAACACCACGGGCAGCATTTCCCCCACCTGGAACACACAGACTTCCATGTCTCTAATAAACTACAAATGGATGGGACTAGGAGCACGTGCCCACCTGAGCAGAGCCCCCAGCAGGCCCAGCAGCCATTATCAATTCCATTTTTCCTCAATGCATTCAAAAATATTCCCAATAATTACTGATTGTTAACAGCACACAGGTCCTGTCTGTGAGGGAGACACAAGGCCTGCCCCAAACACCAATGTGTGGAACACCACAAGCCTTACACAGGCCTTACACAGGCCTTACACAGCCCTCACTGCAGCAGGTTTGGAGAGAAAAGACCTTAAAGGAAAAGCCAAATCCCCCCATGCACCCTGTGAAAGGCCCCACTCGCAGTCACCATGTCCACACTTCAGGTAGGTCTAAACAAACACCAACAGCTACAGCAACTCAGCCAAACCCCTCAGGGTTCCACCACTGCTCTGCCCTTTCCCAGGCAGCCCCAAAGTTCCTGAGATAAAGCTCCTGTTTCCTCCTGAGCATCCAACTCAGCATCCCAGGACACCTGGCTCTAAGTTCCAGTCCCCTGTCCTGGCACAAAAAGGCACCTTCAGAAAGTCCAGATGGTCCTCAGGAACTCAAAATTAAACATTACTGAGGCCTCCAGAATGAAGACCACTAACACTCCCAGCACTGTGAGAGGAAGATCAGAGAGAGCAACCCAAGTGGAGTCTGCGTGTCAGAAGGGCTGCCCGAGGTGGGGATCTGCTCCAGCTCCCTCCGAGCAGCCCCAGCTCAGCCTCAACATCATCCTCAGCTGCTCCCTGGCTGGGGGGCTCCAGCTCCCACCTCCAGCACCACTGCCTGCCTCCACAACCTGCCTCTGTGCTCCCAGGGGACACCGTGGGGACACCTCGTGCTCCGAGGGGACACACCTCCTGCTCCAAGGGGGAACACCTCCTGCTCTGAGGGGACACCTTGGGGCCACCTCCTGCTCCAGGGGGACACCCTGGGGACACCTCCTGCTCCAGGGGGGGACACCTCCTGCTCCAAGGGGACACCCTGGGGACACCTCCTGCTCCAGGGGGACACCTTGGGGACACCTCCTGCTCCAGGGGGGGACACCTCCTGCTCCAAGGGGACACCCTGGGGACACCTCCTGCTCCAGGGG